>NXFV01000011.1:0-14342 GCA_002803225.1 Gamarada debralockiae | reverse complement strand
CGGGGTTTTTTTTTTTTTTTTTTTTTTGGACTTGGGTCAGACTTGCGGGGTCGTCCTCGAAGTTTGTGGCGTTTCCAAGGATGTCGCTTTGCCGGAGGAGGTCTCAAGATCACCTTTGATGATTTTCGTATCGATTCTTCTCCTACATCCCCCTCCATCATCACATTTTCACCCTCGATGAGATCCTGGTCCACTTTCGTTCGCGACGCAAGGAGAGCAGGTTGATCGAATGCTGATAAATTAGTGTTCTCCTCTATATCTGGTGAAGGACCGCTGCAATCGGTTGGTGTCGCCGAGTTTCGTTGAATTGTTGGAGAATTCTCTGCCTGCACCTCTTCCACTACCTGATGCCCTTCTTGCTCTCTTATCAGCGCATGATTCTCTGCGAGATGCGTGCTTGTTTTGGCAGGAGAATTAGAAAGATCTTTTGGTGATGAAGAAGATGCTTGGGAGTGGATTTCTCGGATTGGTGGCGTTGGAAGATTCGATCTTTCGCCAAACGTAGATTCCGGTGAAGCGAGAACAATGCTAAGAAAGCCACGTTCTGGTAAGGGCCGTGGTTGTAATGAAGAAGGGGGGAGAAGTGTTACCATCGCAGGGGAGCGTCGTTGAGCCTTGGCCTTCGGAGACTACAGCATGTGAACTGAACCGTTGCGCGTTTGTGGCAATACCAGAAGGTGTTCCGTCAACAGCCGTTAGGGGCTGCTTTCCAGATTTCTCTTCTAGATTGTCTTCACTACCTATCCTGTGCATTGGCAAACATTCGGCGACCTTGGAGGAACAGAACGGGGCCGTCGCACATTCTTGAACTGTCAATGTAATCAGTATTTCCGCCCTTTCCTATCTTGTTTATCCAACATACCGTCTTTAGCAGTTTGCTCTCTGCCAGTCTTTCTCTCGTCACACTTTCCCGCCCTCTTTTTACATGTGAAGCATCCTGCTGTCGACTTGGTCATTGAAGCTGGTGATACGGGCGCTGGGCGTGGTATAGGTCACCGGCGGACATCTTCTGTGACGACCTTGTGGTCTGCCGCTTGAATCGGATCCTGGTCCCCCATTTCCTTCGCTACAGCAGCGAGAGTAAGGTTCAGCGCAGGACCGTCGCCACTGGTTCGTGCAGTTGAGTCTCTTTGGAGAGCTGTAGAGTTTGCCTTGCGTTTACGATACTCCGCTGAACTTTTTGCCACACGCGCACGTTTTTCGGCAGCTAAGCTCGATCCCCGGTACCAATCGACAGGCATGGAATGTTGACCGTCGGTCAGGGCTCGAGCAGGACTAGAGAGATTTCCTGGTGAAGAGGTTGCTTGAGAGTGGATTCTTGGTTGTAAAGAATGAAGCGTCGATCCGTTGGGAGATGCAAATCCTCTTGAAACGAGAGCTAAATCATGCAAGTCATTTTCTGGTGAGTTAATAGGATATGAGCCAGATGAGCCACAAAGGATTGAGTCATGATACTGCTGATTAATGTTAGCTAACGCTTTTATGAGCTCAAAGTAATTGCTTGACCCACATTGTACGCCGCTTTCCTTCTCTTTGCAGGATCTTGCTGGAGCTCCTCTCCGTTTAGCTCGAGTGCAACTTTTCGTTTCAGTTGACTAGGCCAAGGAAGTAGGGGAGGATGCTCGAATTGACTCAGGGAACATCTGGTGATAGCTAATACCATGGTTACACCTGAAAACCCTCCAAACTCGCTGCACAGGTGACTCACTTGGTCGTCCAATCTGTCTACCCCCAGAATCCCCGCACCTGGTCTCTTTGCCTCCTCTCTCAGACCCCTTTTCTACTTCTGATTCAACGTGACAGGACGTTCGATTTTCTCCAAAAATCTTTATAAATTCAAATGTCTTCAGCAATTGATCCTCTTTATATCCTGACTGCTGCAGCTCGTCAATAAGTAACCTCTGGCCAGACAGATAAGATACAGCTAGACAACTGAACAGAGAAGCCTAATCAGAGGAAGAAGGGGTACGATTATCTATATATGTAGGCTACCTACTTACTATAGTAGAAGGCAGTGCAAGCAATCAGTTCAAATCCAGAGGCTACGTACTCACTTCGTTCCCAAAAACCCTCATTTGTGAAGCCCCTGATCCTCAAGGGCGGTATACAGCCTCCGATCCGTTACACTGTGACATCAGGCGTCCCATGCAACTGGCGCCTTACTTGCTGATTCCACAAGTCGTGTGCTTGCTCCCTGTTTGCCCTTATCGAAGAATTCCTGAAGTTTCTTCGTATGGTCGATTATCTGTTTGACATGAGCGTATGAAAATTGTTCGCCGTCGCTGCTATTATGAACAAGTGACCGTGCAGTGAAGAGAACGTTCCGGATCTGCCTTCCGTTAAGATCTAACGTTGCAAGAGACTCGAGCCGAGCTTCCAGTTGTCCTTTTGCAGTCGCATCAGATTCTGGTAGATCTTTGATGAAATTTTCCCAGATGTCTCGTCTCTGACTCTCCTTTAGCTTTGGATATTCGTAAGCCAGATTTATCCGAGATTGGAACGCATTGTCAATATGTTCAAGTCGATTTGTGGTTAGGAACAGGACGCCTTCGTAGTATTCCAGCATCTGTAGAAAGACTAGAAGCAAAATGTTAGCCGAGTAAAGTATCACGACCACCTCAGCTGTCCCTACCAGAGACTGTGCCATTCCGACGGATATCCTCGAACGAACGCTTTTCGAGCACCACATCAGCTTCGTCCAAAAGTAGAACTGCGTTCCACCTTGAAGCTTGAGTGAAGACTTGTTGTAGCCTTGCTCGTACGCGCTCCTCGCTTGTTACTTCGCCTACGTTGATGGCATATAATGGGCGCTGGGTGTATTCTGCTACACTCTCTACGAGCGCATTAGCAAAGCAGGAGAATATATATATACGGTAGAATTGCATACCGGCAGTAAGAGTCTTTCCAACTCCTGGAGGGCCATAAAGGACAATTACGAGACCCTATGGCAGTCAGCAATTCTGCGGCCCGGATCACAGACACGAAGCGACAACATACACTACCTTTGCGTTCGATAACGTCGCCAGTCATGACCTCCTCGTTAGGGTTCTTTGACTTAGTCCGGTGGTTGGCGACCAAAGTTCTGATCGTAAGTTTTGTCTCCTTGTCTAGCACGAGATGATCCCACGCAGATTTGTTCCACTTAATTTCTGAAAGATTGTCAATCGATACCGCAAACCACTTTCTCATAGTCAGCGAGAAGCAATTCAGCGACGCGGGACAGAGCAGAGCTTGAAGATCATTGAAGTCTGCCTGTGCATCGACATCGTCTAGATCAACGTTCCTCTCGTCGAAATCGCCGAGTTTGATTGGCGGCTCTTTGTGGCTAAAAAGTTGCATAGATGCCATTATTGGTTCCCAGAGCTCTTTCATGTTGGGCATCGGGCCTATTGACTGTTCTAGCATTCGAGAATTGCCATCGTTGTCCACAACCACTCGGTCCTTCAGCTACGAGATATTTGAATCAGCAAAGTTAGTAAACTGCCAGGGTACAGACCGAAAGCTCACATTGACGCGGTCTCCGCGAACGGAGGCTACCATCAAACCAGGTTCAAGCTCAATCGCAGCACCTTCGTACTTTCGGGGAACGGGGCTACCAGAGACTAATTCTTTCCATATATGTCCTCGCTTCCTAATACGATCCATGAGATCTGCTTCCTCAGGGTTGTTTTCGATGTACATCTCTAGCGGATAATATGGTAGAGATGCAATTCTCCTCGTGCCTCTGAAATTAACGATCTTGAACGTGGAGAGTGATCGAGTAAACTTCTTAGTTGAAGGATCCCATCGCACGTTCCAGCAATCGAAACAAAATCGCTTAGGTTGGTTAAGGTTGAGTGTTGTGATATATTGTGTCATTTTCTTGATTTTTGCTTCATCCTCATCCTCTTCGTTGTCTCCGTATTCTCTACCTCCTTCACGGTACGCGGATGTACAGGCGTAGAATATCTGCGGGTTGTCCCACTCGTCTCTCGAATAAATGAGCTCGCCAGGCTTGAATAAAGCCCATAACTGGTTGAAATCGATAGATTTGCTTTTGATCTTGGAGCGAATTCTATCATGGGATGGCTGAATCCACTTTTGATAGAAGTTGACCAAACTCTCAAGGTCTTCTTGATCCGTGTCTGAGGATGCCAGCTGTCTTGCACGCTCGCGCATGGCATCGAGGTAGAAGTATAAGGGTTGAAATGGTTGACCAAAAATGATCATGTCGCTTTCGACGGCGATTCCCGGAATATAGTCTGCCACGGTATGGTAAAGGTCTTTGAGGTATGTAGAGCGCAAGCCAACTGCGGTCAACTCACCGCCTATGCCGAATGCGATGACTGCGTAGCGACTGAAAGGATCTTCGGCAGCATCTTTGATATATTTCTCGCGCCAGTCTCGTTCGCTATAAATTGCTTTATCGGAGTGCCACCCGACCTTCAAGTTTTCTTTAACATCCTCTTCGACTCGCTCGACAATCTCATCAAAGTCATTGTGGTCTGCCCAGCCATCGATGGCGGCCCCGGCCCAGCGATCAAGAGGGAGCTGAAAATCTCGACGCATGTGCTCACTTTCAGGAAAGCAGCTGTTAGAAAGCGAGCGCTGCATTCCATTTGAAGTACGAAAACTTACTCTTGTGCGAATATATTGGCGACGGGCACACCTTCAATCTGCAGCCTGAGGTGTGCCATGCTGATGATGTTTGTGGATGAAACGCGCGCAGATTTAGAGGCACGAAACCTTTGACAGTTTGAGATGATAGAGTTGTTCTCTCAGAGAAGCTACTTCACGATTGATTGCAGCAAACGAGGAATTCAGCCTCAAAAGAGCAGCTGAGGTTTGCGCCACCACCAAACGAAATCATGCGGCTTTCCCCCAGCTTGTTTTGTGCCGCTCTTCTTCGAGGCTGAGCGAACGGTGGCTTGGAAAGTGGCGCTAGATTGACCAATAGCCTCAAATAGGAGTGCCGCTATAAGGCCATAAGATTAGCTGCCTGGAGAGCATACGGTTTGGGACTTGCATGTGGCTTTATTGTCCCGATGTCTGAACCTTTTAACTGCAATGCGAAAAATGAGGCTGTGGCGTTATGTTGTAGCCTCTTGATCTAATGACGTGGGAGTACTTCGTACATGCACTGCCACCGCCGAGTGTAGGGCTTGTCGGGCTGGCCAGTACGCCATGACTACACTGCGCCTTACTGCTGTGGACTTCAGGTGCAGAAATGCAGCCGAGATCTTCAACATTTTGTCAATGAAGTTTCAATTCTTAGAATTGTGATTGTATCGAGTGAGCAAAGACAATATAGTTCACACGTAAAGAAAGAATCATGAGTTCTGCTGTCATGCCCACAGATGCGACCAATAGTCCACAGTATGATGTTCCAGGAGTTATGCATCGATCAACCGCTTCTGCTTTAGAACGACTCTCCCGTGCTACCGGAAGACCTTCGACGGCATTCAGTGCCTGGTATGAACCAGGCCTCGATTACTGGTAAATAAGATGACCAAATCTACGAACTATTCGCTGAGCAAGCTACAGCTTCTATGCATCCGCCGATACAGCGTTCAAGGCTACGGAGGCAGGACTTAAGAAGCTGAAGTTGACACCTTCGGAAAGAAAGACTCTTGCTACATCGAGAAGTCTCAAGGTGGTCGTCCAAAGAATGAACACTGTTCAAAGCATCCACGATGCAACCCACGGAGAGGACTCTGTTCTGATGACTCGAGTTGCTCGGCTTACAAATGGTTTCTGCGATTTCGCTACAAGAGTGTCGGGTATCGTGAACATTCTTATTCCGCAGAGTCCTGAATACACAATCATTTTTGGTCTGTTGGAGGTTGTCTTCAAGGTAAGTGGCAACAAGAAGCTGCGATCAAATACTGATCTGCTCAGGCTGTTGTGGATAAGAAAGAGAAGCAGGAGGCTCTTGCAGAGTTCATTGAATCTGTTACAGCACAGCTACCTCTGGTTGAATTCTACGAATCAATCTTTCCCACCAATGCTATGAAAACCACTGCGTCGGCTCTATATGTCGAGGTAATCACTTTCCTAGAAGCCGCCACGCGGTACTATTGCACTGGAAGATTCAGTATGTTTAGCCCAGCTTAAGCGGTCTTGCCAGGAAGTGACAAGCTCACTTTGTAACCAGCTAAATTCGTCGATGCCATTTTCCAACCGATCGAAACTCAGTTCGAGGATTACATGTCAAGGGTTGGGGAGCAAAAAAAAAGAATGGACGATCTAGCGCGTGCAGCTCATATTGCTGAGACAAGCGACATGAAAGATGTCGTTGATAACACGGGTTTTGGTGTGTGCAAGATGTCTTCCTACAAAAATAGGAGCTTATCACTGACGATGTCTTTCCTTATCAGTCATCTCTCGAATATACGAAAACCTAGAAGGCGCTGTCTCAGCACTCGGATCCAGCATCGCCATGGTGAATCAAAAAGTCGAAAATCTTCACTTGAATCAAACTTGTAGGTTTTCCTTGTTGATAGCAACGGAATTACAGGCTGATATGATACAGATATCACAGCTTTCCACGCCAAGTCATACGTTCAAATCGTACGGCAAGAAGTGTTCCCGGAAATTGCCAGCGCAGGCCCCGAGCTTGATCAACTAGCTTCCCACGCCTTCGATCTTTCGCCAAAAGACCACTGGGACCAGAATGGAGTGCTCCAATACTTCTCAGACTGGTCAGATACTGGCCGTCAAGCCACTTTTTGGGTCGGCGGTAGATCAGGCAACCAGGAGCCCTGGGTGACAGAGATGTCTGTCGATCTTATACGTGCACTCGAATCTCAGGACAAGACTGCTATTTACGTGTTCTGTGCTGGTATCCATGGGTCTTTGTCTCCCAGTGTGCTTGCTCGGCGCATGATTGTACAGCTCCTGGAGTCATTCCCGCTACTTGCTTTCCACAATCCCGAACTTTTCAATACAAGGAAGCTGAGCAGAGCAACAACATTCACGCAGCTGTGGAGCATCTGCAAGATGCTAGCAGATCAGGCTGGAGAAGTCTTCCTTGTCATCGATCGGATCGACAAGTGCAAACCAGAGAGCGAAGCCAGCATTGAGGATGTTCTGCTGCCTTGTCTAGTAGAGCTGACCAAATCTTGTCCGCAGGTATCCGTGATAATAACAGCAGATCGAGTACCACCACCAGGTCTTCAAATGAATGAAGACCTAAACAGCGTCTGGATTAGTACTGCGGTTCCTTCACATGTGAGAAACAACAGAAGGGATTGAACAACGAATGGGTGTGCAGGATAGGGCTTGTTATAGGATAGAAGCAAGGACTCGATTAGGACGCTGTCCGGAGACCGGGAGGGAGTGTGTGTATAGAAGCATTTTCGTCTCTTCACATCCTATTGAAACTATATACAAAAAATGAATCTATGATGCAATCTAATAAAACTTCTAGAATGGCACTCTTGATCGTGGAATGACAATCGATCTCTTCGTCGCGGTATTCGATTTCGATGGCTGTGATGATGTGTCGTCTAAAACCCCACTTTCAAACATGTGGTCGATGCTCATAGGCATTTTCGAGGTAGACGATGGAGTGATGTCCTTGATAGCTTTCTCAAAGTGCCGTGCTTTCAATACGCGACGCGGAGGATCAGGGACCAATGTTGCTGCGCTATCTGTTGTAGGCGGGGGCCGTGGTAATTCGAGGGCTGTCGCTGGTGCAGTATTTCTCGGAAGCGGAAGCAGTGGAATATCCTCGCCATGCTCCTCATCGTCGATGTCAACATTATTCTCGGCATGTCTCTCAACCCCAGCCACCTCAGCATTGCTACCATCGTGGTTGATAATCTCAACATCAATCTCTTCCTCCTGTCTCTCGCCATCTTCGACTTTGTCTGGTACCTCACTTTCAGTCTTGTGAGCATCATCTTCAAAAATACATGCATAAGCAGCAGCAATGCACAGATTTTTCAAGTCTGACCCAGTGAATTTGTCTGTCCTCCGTGCGATTCCCTCAATGCTGACGTCGGAATCCAGCTCTTCTCCTTGCAGGTGAATCTTCAAGATCGCAACACGATCTTTGAATGCAGGGATACCGATAGCTATTTGCTTGGGAGCTCGACGGAGAACTGCATCATCCAGATCCGAGGGTCGATTAGTTGCAAGGACTACGAGTATTGGCTTGTCCCCGTTGGTGCCGAAGCCATCCCATTCCGCGAGAAATTGCGCCAGAACACTACGGCGAGTTTCACTCTCAACCTCACCACCACGGCGTCTGCGAAGCATAGAGTCGGCCTCGTCAATGAAAAAGATGCAAGGACTCAGCTTTCTAGCCAACGTGAAAGCGGCTGCTACTGCCCTTTCACTCTCACCAAACCATTTAGTGAGGAGATGTCCGGCTGATATACTAAGAACTCTTGTTTCACAGTATTTAGCCAACGCTTTAACAAGCTGCGTTTTCCCTGTTCCTGGAGGCCCATGTAATAACAGGCCAGGTATGACATTGTTTGCTAGAACACCATACGTGAACTCGCTCCGTTGATTGAGGAGTGGGACACCGAAAGCCTTGACTGTTTCTATCGTAGCTGCTGGTAAATGGATCTTTTCAAATCCAGAAGTAATCGCGTCTAGCGGATAGACAATTAGTATCCGTAGAAACGATAGTCGTGGTGTACTTGCCTGGGAATGTTACCTGGTCCCAGAGTAGTAACTCATCTGGGGTGCAGGACTTCTCGATCTGATCGAAATACGCTTGTGTGCCTGGTTGAGGAGGTTCTGGTTCAGGCTCTGGCTGTAGTACCTCTCCAGGCTGAGCTAGCAGAGGTTGGAGCGAGGGTGGTTCTGGCGCTGGAGCTGGACGCCAGAACAAGATGCGCCTCATGAGATTTTTGGACTTCTGACACCAATTTAGGCACCACTCTGGGTTTGGGATCCATCCTTTTAAGAATTTAACGATGTAGTAGAGGTATATGGTGTAGATCGTTATAGAAAATAGAGTTGATAACACGAGAATCACGATGGACCAAGCGGATAGTGAGTTGTCGTTTGTATTCGGTGACACCGCGAGCGAGCAATTCGTCGCTGACACTAAGCCTTGTGTCTGATTGAAGTAACAAACATAGAGCGGTGTTGGAAGACTGCTTGCTGACGGAATCACTGAAGAGATTGCAGGCATCGAGTTCGAGTAGAGGTGAGTTGTTATTCAGCGGGAAGGAGATGGAAGGAGAGATTAGGAACAAAGCTCGATCTCTATTATGAGTAACAACAGAATTAGGAACAGAAGGCCGATGACGCACCCGGCGCGAGGGCGCTCGCAGCACTGTTTAAAACACAGCCTTCCATTGATTTCGAACTCGAAGGTGGACTGGAAATCTTCCTGGTTCGCACACCGAAGGTCAAGGATGATGCACTGCCACCACCAGGAGCTGTGGTTCAAGGGGCGAGAGCTGATTGGACGGTTAGTAGGGATGTCGTTTACTACTACAATGGCACCAAATTTGGCAGTCTCAACGCATGAGCTTACTCAAAGGCGCGTACATGGATGGTGTGGCTACCGTTAATAGTCGGGCGCACTAATTTCCTTCCTTTAGAGGCCCCACCCTAAAGTCGGCGAAAGCGAGTTGTCCTGTGAAAGCGAGTTTGTCCCGTTTTATAACGCGTTTTTCTATTTTTCTATGCAAACACTACTAAGAAATGTAAACAGTTATTACAACTTCAGCCACTACTGCTCACAAAATACATCCATTATAGTCCGCTGCAGATCCGCCTATGAGCTAGAGCATCTCTGCAACCAACCTCTTAAGGTTAGGATACAATACGCTCTCTAGTTCTTACGTGATAACCCTCGAGAGACTGCTACTGTAGCAGCGCGTCTACACTACATTGAGAAGGAGAATAGAGTGATAACTGTGTGGCGTAGGGCTAAGAAGAAGGATACAAAGTATAGGCATCTGAATCGGGAGGAGACTAAGTGGGAAGGACAGAATAAGATGTTATAAGACTGGTAGCACCAGGCCATAATCAAGTACGCAATAGACGAAGCTACGAATGGAGGAAGAGGAGCCACAAGGCAAATGATATTTAATGCAATTGTGTTCCTACAATATAGAGATCACAAGTCCCCTCCGACTTGGCGCTGGTTTCAATACTAGTTAAAACGAACCCCTGAAGTTTATAATATCAAGACGAAACCCATTGCGAGTCAGCGCGTCGATATGCATATAGAGGAGGGCATAATAACATAGTTTAATGAGGTTCTGTGGCATGCGCTAGACAGAAGGAATATTTATAATAGGAGTCAATTACATAATATAGATGAGAAAGGGGCAAGGCTTGCTTGCCCAGCTAGAGAGGAGGTGATTGTTCCAAGCTATATCAAAGAGATGTACACTAGAATACCCCAGAACCGCAAATCCCTTACTGTTATTGAGTGCGTTTCTGCAGACGGAAAGGCTATTCCTCCAGTGGTTATTGTCCTAGGATAGAAGTGTTGGAATGAGTAATCAGGTGACTCTGGTTCTAGGCTGCCTGCTGAGTCACATGGGATCACATGCCCTCACATGACTCAGAGACCACTTGATTAGTATGAGTCATAGGGAGGATTCTTGTCTATAAGTACAGACTGCTGTACTTGGTTTGTTTATCAGTATTTCCAGTATCTTTAAGCCTTAATAATCCAACCACATTCTCCAACCTTTTTCGTCCATCACGTGACCGTATTGCAAGAAGAAGCTTATGGAGAATTGGTTTAGTGCTCATATGACTGGTCATAAGCTGATTACTCTCTCTCTCTAACAGGGTACACGAATGAAGGCATTTGTATAGAATAGCTGGACCACTTTATCAAACTGTGACGGTTTGGGCAGGGCCAGCTGGGCAGAGCCACATGAAACGACGCTAGGGCTGGCCAGAGGGTACAAAAGGTCGTCAGATCCTCACATTCTCTCCTTTCTTCCCTAGCTTAGTATTTTCCAATAAACCGTGATCTTCGAACTCCGCGCTTCAGACCTTTGCATCGATCCCGCCGTCATACAAACACAATAAGTGTAGTCCAGATCAGCTATAGCACGTTCTTCTCGTTGATGGAGCTATATGCCATAAGGCGCCTCTCTTTGTCCTAAAGCTCTTGCCTACAATATTGAGATTGTTAAGTTTCTATCCCATTTGACTTATCTTTTCCCAACCTCTTGATATTGGCTGCTTTCGTCAGTGGAAGCACTAGCAACAAGTAGCTATCATGAACGCTATTTGATCTTTCCGGCCAGAGTACAACATACGATCCTTCTTTCGAGACCTTCCCTTTATTCGCGAGAAAACCTTTAAAGAGACAACAATCAAGCATGCATTCAGGGATGCGGGGATGTGGCCAGTTAGCTTTAAAGCAGTGAAGCTAAAGATCGATGACTATAGGAAGAAGAAGAAAGAGAGGGAAGATAAGAAGGTGCAAAAGCAGAAAGAGAAGAAGCGTGAAGCACTAGGAGAGGTAACGCCTGAGCCAGAAGCCTATGAACTCCTTGAATTACTTCCCCCTTCATTATACGCTGAATGTCAATCCGCGATCGAATCACTACGTAGCAAAGTCAACGACATACTCTCCTCCCTATCACGCAAGAGATATAATAACGTTATGCAATTTACATACACTTACCTTGGGCGTAGTAGTATCCACGAATTAAAGATCTTGTAAGCTCACGCAACTGCTATCAATCACCTTAAGAACAAGGAGCACTCCCGCAAATCACTAAACGCTAGCAAATCCTTGACTAGTATAGAAGCTCTATAACAGATTATTACTAAGCGATGAGCAGAGGTAGATGAGACAATGAAGAAGGCTAAGAGGGTGATTCAACTCTATGAGAACAAGCGCAAGAACGAGCTCCACGCTCGAGGAGTTCAGGCACGAAAGGATAAGAAGGTACGTATGGCAAAGCTCAGGGAGCTAGCACCACAAGGGTTTATTCCTATAGGAGTTGAGGTTCTCCCTGATATTTACTTCCGAATTCGAGACCCTGAAAAGGAGCTAACCACTGATGAGTTAGAAGCTCTACAAGCTGGGCCAGATCTCCAACAAGCTCTAATTGATGCGCAAGCTATATACAATAAGGCCTACTCTATGACCCTTGAAGATCTCCTTGATTACCCTATTAATCCTACTATTCTGGAGGAGGAGCGCATATGATAAATATACCAATCTTAACAATACAAGTACAGGAGGGGGAGGAAGAAGAAGGAAGTGATGCTGAGAGTATTGTAGGATCAGTTATATCCCTGGACTTAATCACATAAAATGCAGACTCTGTAAATATTAGATAATTGTATAATTGTATTTTTTTTGGACAGTGGATCATAATTGTATATATTTTTGTCTAAAATAAGGTGCGGTTTTTGATTAAAGTGATGTATTGTGATGATCCTGCGTCTGAAACAGGACAAACTCGCTTTCGCAGGACAACTCGCTTTCGCCGACTGTAGGGAAGGGCCCCTACAGGAGGGGTTTATCGCCCGACTATTACATACAAAAAACCTGATTTTCTGGGTAATCGAGCGAACTACTGTCAGGGTTACTCTCGAATAAACGCGCCAGTGGAGACGCGACCTGGAACAGGAACAGGAGTAGTATGTGGGTCAAAATGAGGATTGCGGACCTACACACATGCCGCAAGTTGAATACAGGTCTGTGGATTAACAAAGTGCCTTACGAGAAAAGGATATCTTAAGTACATAATGCAATGGTTAATTCAGCTCTACGTAGACCCAATCTTCGTCGTCCCCGAAGCCTTCATCGACCTCCGCAGTAGATGCATCCAAACTAAATTTCTGGATGCTATAATCAAACACGCTTTCCGCCTTACTCTCGTCTACCACCCATAGTTCATCCGTCTCGAACCCCCCAAACCAGGATTGTATTCGCACCGACTCCATGTCTTCCATTGTCCCGAAGTGTTCGCCAGCCATTATATGGTCTTGAAAAGCACATAATTCTCTACACTTAAAGCTGCACCGCCTGCATTTGAACCCATTCACCACAAGAAGATAAGGTTGCGGTGCTTTCCCGTCGCTTGGTATGTATGCCCGTTCCAGCCAATCGAGTCGGATGATGAGATCTCTGGCCGCTGTCACTGCTCTGCTCTTGAGCTTGTGTTTTCTGTCCAAATGCCTTGCCATAGAGCTTGGTTGGATGGCTTGCTTGCATTTCCTGCAGACCAGTTTGCTATAGTCTGTATTCAGATAGACCGAATGGGCGAGTTCAGCCGGAGCGGAAGACGACATGCTTGGCGTATTATTAATGTTTAACGGTAGATGTAACGTGAAAGGTTGTAATGAAAGTTGTGCCCCGACAATTAATAAAGTGAAAGTAGTCTGCAAGAACGCCCTGACATCATCATAGATCAGACCTGATGCAAACAAAAATATCATGTGACGAAAGATGCCTTCATACATTGGCGGAAGTCAAAGTAGTGCTAGCCATAAGGCGGGTATTGCCGAGTTGTCCATATTGGTGTCGTTATTACTGTGTATCTGTTCTTCAATTTGGTGCAATAGGCAGTAACTTTGTTTGCGCCTTGAAGATCCCACCAGTGAGGCTTGCAAGCTGGCCAGTCAGACCAAGTCTAATGTCGACAGGCACAATTTGGCCGATTTTGTATGGAGAGGACATGATCTCTTCCATCCACTCATGGTTTTGCTTGTATCTTGTTGTGCTGACCTCAAGAGGTGTTGTATGGTCGAAGAGGTCGCCTCGAGATGTATCTCCTCATCGTCCAGCAACTCAGATAGTGCTGCGCCAGCAGCTGCAGCACCTTGAGTGGTCGCCTGTGTTCGAGCGCGTTTGGCAGGTGGGACCCAGATTGCCAGTACCCATCGGATGAGATAGGTATGCTATCGGCTGTGGGATCCTAGAGGTCACCTGAAGCACACCTATACTCCACCCAGGGAATTGTAGTCCAACTTCTTCCATAACTACCATTGATTCTTACTCAGGTCGACCAGTCTTTCATCCCCTGACGTGATGCAACGCGTCTGTTTCGTTGCTTAAACTTGCTCTACCAATTTCCCGGATTTCGGTGAATCATATATCCGGTTATCAAGTGGCACTCAAAACAAAACGTCTGTGCGTTCAGAACTGTTTAAAAAGAGTAAAATTTCAAACGGTAAGCCTGTATTAGGAAACCGCGACTGCTGTATTAGACAAGTCGCCTGCACGGTACTTTCGCGGGATATAAGAACAGCAGCTAAGATCCGCATATGTTGACTAGAATCCCCTGGTCGTCTTAATTTCAATGCTATAGTGTAACAGCTACAAGTAGCTGGAGGGCAGCAGGAGGGATCACAGTATATCGGAGAAGTAGCTGTTCAGTGAATGAAGAAGTATGGGTTGTATTGGTAGT
>NXFV01000010.1:0-25186 GCA_002803225.1 Gamarada debralockiae | reverse complement strand
AAAAAAAAAAAAAAAAAAAAAAAAAAAAAAAAAAAAAAAAAAAAAAACTCAGGCTTGCCCTTTTACAAGTGTGACATCACCTGACGATGTCTGACTGCGAGTGAGTCACGCGCTTAGCGTGGCGTAGGAACCTAGCGTGCACTAACGCGTCCTAGAGTTATATTAGACTTCGTGTACTCGTACCTTTTCCTTCTCTCCTTAGCTTAGTATTTTCGTCAATACAGCACTTTCTAGGTAGTGTCTTCAATGCGTGAGATTCCATTACGTAGAGCTGTCACAACAAGTAGGATCGGCAAGCCTTATACTTCACATAGCATTTGTATTAGCTGCTGACTCCGATTCCGAGCCTTCCGGGCTCCTAAACCCGAGCTTGAATTTATAGATGTTAACGACTTTGATAGGACAAGTTTCTATCGTAGGACGCGCGCCTGTGGCACTCCTTCTCTTGTTCGATTCCCTCACCCCTTTAGCCAATGAATCTTCCATCTGTAACGTATTATATAGCAAGAGAAGTAAGGAATGGTCTTCTTGATGATAAGACGGGGATAAAGGACGAGTATAATGTCGCTACTAATATAGACACTAGTTTAGAGCCTGATTTCGACTCTTTGGACAACAATGACTTTAATCCTATTCTTAGTGGCGACTATAACGCGGCATATGATAATATAGATATTGATTAGGTGTAGAAAGGTAATGGGAGTGTCGTTAGTTTTATTGGTCTAGTGGAGGAAATATTGGCTAGTAGAGTACATTTATAATGTCATAATTGGGTCACAAAAGCTTGTAATATTACATTGGGTTTTTACTTCGAATGCAGCTTAAACACGATCTTTTGGTAGGAGAATTCTGCTCCTGAAATGTGGCCAAAATAGTCTTATTTGACCCCTGAACGAGGCGTAATTTGGACCCCACTTTGTGCTTATTACCTTATTTCATTACATTCGAGTCAATTATAACCATTGCTTATATAAAGGAATTGCTTATCAAAGGTTACAATCTTATAAAGCAATTAAACCGGTACTAGGAGGGGGCTCTTATGTGTTGATTTGGGGCGGTGGAGCGTAACCCTAAGACCTCTATTATATCGCAATGAGGCATAATGCGGCCGCGCCTCACCCAAAAAATCCACTGCGCCGTAACAGGGGAAGGCATACTAGCTAGGAGCTTCCACGAACTTGGCGAATAATGCCAAGTCCAGCGACACCGACGTGGTAAGTGCATCCACCTCCAACCCCTTCCTCTCTGACATCATCTCTGTAACATAACTTGAAGTCCAAGTACCAGGTGTTCGAGCAAGTCCATGGCGATGATAGTTGTTGAAGAAATCTGTACCGTCGAATGTCTATACTGTGAAATGGTCAGATGCTGATTTGCTCCAAGACAAGGACCAAGATACCTTCGATGTTCACTTCAAGACCCCATATTTCACAGCTTTGGGCAAGACCACCCAAGAAGAGAATCTATTGGCTGCTCCCTTGGACATCAAGACCATCAAGTCTCTTGTGGGATTTGCATCGAGATAGATGGGCAGTGGCTAGCAAGAGACTGGCAGTCACACGAGTTAGGATTGTTCAGACTTCTTGTAGCTATTTGAATAATTGAGGAATGATTGTTCTTACCTGCTGGTTCATGAGACATTGTGTGAACCTATTTCCGGTTGTTGTTGGATGTTGAGTAACGTGCTCTCTTGCTGATGACCCGAAGCAATTAGATGTCTCTTTTCAGTCGCCGATCATGAGTTTCGTCCGTGGTCGCCATTTCCACTTCCATAGTCACAGGAGGCCCAATCCTCTTCCTCGGAAACATGCTCTTGGGTATCGTCGGTACATCTGCCGTTCATGCAGTCCTCTCTTTGGTATCACTGTCTCGATTCCTCTTCTTTTGCCTTCCCCTTTGAAGGAACGTGCTTCAGTGACAGTGAACTCTTGGACAGGTCCGAGAGCACTTCGTCATTTTCGTCGTCTAAAAGTGCAATGTTGTCTTTCTCAGGCATTCCCTTGAAGACTCGACCACAATCGCTAGACACTGTTACTTTTGCCCGCCGAGATATAGGACAAGCATTAAAATATTGCGAAAGTGAAATTCAACATACTTCTAATAAAGTAACAAAGACCAGTAAGTCGTCTTTCAGTTGCGGCAGCCTTGTTGAGGCTGAGCAGATGTGGAGAGGTCTAGGCCAGGCTGATATTTTCCCAGACGTTCATTCAATAATATTGATTATTCGGGCGATGACAAGGGACCAGGAGAAGTACAAGACTCGCATTTCTCATGACCACAATCTGGACACGTCGCTTGACATAATCCAGGGTTGACCTCGCATCCACACCAACCTACGCAGCACTTCCACCAGCTCTGGACTAGGCAATACTTAAATCCTTCTCGGAATCTTCCTTTCCGTCTTTCGGCACTGGACGATGGTTCATTAAGGAGCTTAGTTGCCCTTTCAGGGGGTACTTTTGCATCTTTGCCATCTTTTCGTATTGAACCAGTCAGTGAGAACTGCGAGAGATGACTTATCGACGTAGCCAATATTCATAACAGGGCGGCGGAGATTGATGTTGTAGGTGGGCTCGCACATGAGGCGACAATATGGGCCGAGGTCGTCATATTCATCGTGCCGCTCCCCTATCACCTTAATAGCAGGCATGGCAAACTTCTCGCCCTGGAACTCATGTCTTTTTTCTACATACTCGTCCTTCGTGTATATTATGCCATAGTCGCTGCAACTTAAGGGCAATCTCCTCTTAGCATATGGCACGAAATCCCGTATCATTCTGTATGCAGTGCACCGGTTAGCATAGTTTTGAGTTAAGACCGGCTGCAGTCACTTCTAGGAATTCATACAAGCATTTGCAGCTCTTCCCGTCCTGGCTTACGCTGAGAACAACAAAGCCTGTGGTATAACCGGCGGACTTGAAAAGCTCTCTCTCGCTGTGGCGATCAAAAAAAGAATCCAAGTGGTAACTTTGGTCTTCAAACACGCGTCCCGGCTTAAACATGCTTGCTGAAGCTTCAGGCGTGACTATCCGGTATCCTACTTTGCGTAAGCTTCCTATGCATATGATCCATCAGGTACATCTTACTCGGATCTATGATAATCCCCAGCTCTGCTTTCAATTTGAGATCTTTCTCCCTAGCTATTAAAGACTTGGGAACATCCTTATCAAAAATAGTTGCTACGCCCTCTAGACCCGTCCAGCTATGGATACTCTTGTAGTGGCGTTTGAGGTCCGCGAACCTGCTAAAGGACCTATCATCTGAGCGGCAAGCTTCGAAGTTGCAGATGAAAGGCCGTTGAAATTTCACGACACCTTGGTCTTCTCTCTGTCTGTCCTCGATAGTCTCCTTCGAGATCTGGAATTGGTTATCAAAGTCCCTTGGTACAGAGTTGGGATGTAGAGCGAGCTTTGCTCTATTATCTTGCTGGTCATCGAGAAAGCGTTGCATTTGGTAAGACGTGTACGAGGTGACGGATGCAGAACGGCGATGCTGTGTCTCATTCACACCGGAGTCGGATCCAAGTGGGAGGTAGATACTCGTGGTGCGCAAGGTTGTTCTCTCCCGATTTGCATTTGGTGACAGCGAAGTGGCTTCGTCACGGAATGTTTCTTGAGGAATTGGACCATGTAATATCCCCTGTGACGTGCTCATGTCATTCATGGAGAAAGACTCAGCCGCTGCGTTGTACGCTGCTTCCCAGGCATCATCATAAGGCGGTGATGGTAAAATCGCAGCAGACGGTCGAGTACGATATGGGAGAGGTGCGGGCGGCAAGCTCCGTGGTTCAGATGATGATTGCTGCGACGTAAAGGAAGAAATTGCGCCGATTGCGCTCACCACAGTGCTAATGACCTGGACAGTGTTCATCACCGTCTGTAAGGGAGCTGTCGCTGGCAACGCTGGCGCCTTTGGCTTTGGTAGCGCGTCAAGCCTGGCTTCATTTCTCAACAAAATATCCAGTTGAAGCTTTGAGCAGTTATAAAGAGCCTGGATCGAGAATCCGAGCTCATTCTGCCAACCCCGAAGCTCCCGATTGCTTGTCTCGTTTTTGCCTGCAAGGGACTTGTGAAGGTCCTTGACTTCTCCCATGTGCAGCTTTACGCTAGCCAAGCAATTCTGGACCTTCGTCTCCATTTCACGCTGGAAGTCGTTATTATCTTGGATACTAGACAATAGGTCACGCCTCAGTAGGCTGATGGAGTCAGATATATTTGGCAACTCCTGAGAGCAAACCTCCGACAATTGGTTGAGCGCGTTGTGAGACAGCTCTGTCTTTCTAGACAGCTCTAGCATGGACGATCTTAAAGACTTGTCAGCATTTCGCTAAGTCGAATACTCCGAGATCACTTACAGGTTCTGCAAGCTGATGAACACACCCAACACAATCTGAGGCTGCGAAATCGCCGCTCTCAACTCCTTGACCTGGTCCGACAGGGCAAACTGGATCTCTCTCGGGACTTGAAATCTCGGAGTCAGCAATTACTCAAAAGCGATGAATGATCAGAGCTGGGAGCGTTCCATGGCTTCCGCAAGATTTTCGTGCACCAAAGATATGGTCTTCAAGTAAGGTTCGCTCTGAAAACTCGCGAAATCCTGAGGAATAGGGAGAGGAATGCGCCGAGAGATACATACTTCTCCTCGCCTTCTTCCTCTTTGTGTCCTCCCCCAAAGAGAGATCATATTTATCGATTTTCTTCTTGAAGTCCTCGACAGCAGACTTAAGCTTCTCCGCTTGCTCAATTAACTCCGGCTCCCATTCCAAGTCCGGGTTATTCTGAAGGATCGTCTGAACCCCACTCAGCGTCTTCCCCACACTGGTCAAGTAGTCCACCGCATCCTGGTATTCACTTGCAGCCCCACCTGATTCCTTCAGAGCCTTACCAACTTTGACAAGAGTGCTTACGGCGGAGACGATATCGCCGGCGGACCAACCGAAAGACATTATGACAACACGAACTTAGATAGTGCCAGGTTCTGAGGCTGCTGGGGCGACGCAGAAATGATGGTTGTTGCCTTATCATCGTGATCCAGGTCAAGGTCAGCAAAGCGCGGCGACTGCACGCATCTCGCTCATTTAATCTATTGTTGGATTCGCTTCGCGGCTCAATGAGATGTCGAGGTGGCAGCAATTGGCTTCCCTTCGCACACAGCCTTGCCGACTAGGGTTGTAGCTAGGGATCTGCAACGTTATGCAGGAGCTCTGCCAAGCCACGCTAGGCAAGCGGGAGAAGGGAAGAGCACGTGAGGGACAGAGCAGTCGCATTTATGGACGATCTTTGAAGTGGTGGCTGCCCTGAATTGTCTCTTCTTTTAGCTTGCTCTCTTTATCTGGCTGGCTCTCTTTATTTGGCTTTCTCTCTTCATCTGGTTCTGCCAAAACCGGAACCGCTTCCGCGTTTGCGAGAAGTCTTCAAAGCAGAGCTAGAGAGCGCCTCAGCGTTATGCAGTTGTTCAACTAGATACCTCATTCTTTGCTTAAGGTCTTTAAGGTCTACTTTCTCGATCGGGATCAATTCTCGGCTATAGAATCTTAGCTACACCCTCTAAAGGTCTATACAGCTAAAATATCTCATAAAGGGAACAGCAAATGCAAGAAACCTTACCTCCTCCCCTCCACCTGCAATACAACAAGCCTTACCATCGCAAACAGCAAATCAACCCTCTTGCATCCTCATCAAGCGACTTAACCAACTCCCCAAACCTCCTATACTACCCCACCGCCCGCCTTAACCTCTTCCACGCGCCCCGCTTCCTAACCTCCTTTACCCTCTTCCTCCCATCAACCTCCTCTACCAGCCTAATTTTCCTTCTTCGTCGCTTTCTCTACGGTGTCAAATTCCCTCGTACGCATATCTAACACGCTACCGGATCTGTCTAAGCATGTAGCGTCATTAAACAGTAACTTATATGTAGAAAGCGCTAAGGCTAGAGTTTGCAGGCTAGTGGATAAGGGAGATGCGTACTGCGAATTGTTCGACTCTTTCGTCGTAAAGCCGCTGTGATTTGTGATATTAGTAGACGGCGCGCGGGGTGTGGGTGGCGTGGTTAGCGGCTGAGAGGAGGGAGGCTGGGAAGGTTGAAGGGTTCTGCCATAATTAACTTGCCTCTCTTTATCGTGAAATATAAGAAACTGGAAAAATAAAAATTCCCTAATTTCAAATCGATAAGTCTAATACTCTGGCCAGAGAATTAAATATGGATTAGACAAATCAAGAACCGAGAGACGTCGTCGTCGCTTTATAGGGGAGTAGGGAGAGAACAGTTTTATTATAGGGTGCGATAGATAGAGTGACCAAGAATGGAAGGCAGAAACACATCTATCTGTCTCACTGCAACTCGGACGCCACCTGCTGGCCTGGCTCCTTACCCGTAAAATGCCCATAACGCACTGGATTAGTCGATTGCAACTCCACCGGCAGCCTCTGCGTCGACAGCTCCGCCATCGGTTCCGCATGTACAGGTACAGGTAACAGCGTTGAGGTGAAATCCTGCCCGGAGCCAAAATGCCCTCCCACTCCCGCTGCGAATTGTCCCTCTTGTTGTTGCTGCGGAATCGCTTGTCTCGTCCCCTTTCTTTTCCTCCAGAAGAACGCCGCCGCAGCAACAGCCGCGATCGCGATAACCGGTACCCCGATCCCGATTCCAATTTTGGCGCCGTTGGAGAGGCTGGCTGTGGGAGTGGGAGTCGGGGTCGCGGAGGCAGTTGTTGTTGATGTTGCGGACGTGCTTCCTGAGCTTGTGGATGCAGTTGCACTTGTCGTTGAGGTCTGCGTCGCGGCGACGAAGAGCGCCAAGTCGGAGCTCTGATGCCATATAGGCACGCCGTCCGCATAAATGGTATATGTGGCCAAATCCGCCGTCGTCTCACTCGTTGCGGCCGGGTACCAGTTCCCGGCGGCGTCGGTACTGGGGTCGATATATAGGAAGACGGAGGTTTTGGAGGCGAATTCAGTGTAGCATCGGTGGTAGTCGTTGTCGTAGGTGAAGGATCTATAGACTGATTATTAGAAGGCTGCGCACGGTTTTGGGAATAAGGGAAGGGCTGGAGGAGACTGACTCTGGACAGCAGAGAGCTACGGTGGTCTCTGGGCCAATACTCAAAACGTTGGTTGTATCTGCCCCGCCGGATCGAGGTAGCCTGAGCCCCAATGTCCTACATACATGCCCCCGGCAAAAGTCGGTGTCGCTGTGCATGATGTCGGAGCAGTAAAAGGAGTCAGAATCGGCCCTCGATTGTAGGAATTGATGACCGCTTGATCAGTGATCGTCGCTATGGCCGTGGTCGTCGTTGAAGAAGACATCTTTGCAGCAGCGCTTGCTTAGCAACATGGAGCCAAAACGTATGAACGAACAATAACAGATGACGAACAAAGCGCACTCGACCGTGTAGATGATACTTGGAACCTGGCGAAAATGGAAAGGGAATTGAATTGGGTTCCGATTGTGACGGTTTGGGCAGGGCCAACTGGGCAGTCATCTCCTTTCTTCCTTAGCTTAGTATTTTCCGATAAACCGTGATCTTTGAACTCCGCGCTTCAGACCTTTGCGCCGTCACACCGATGAGGAGAAGAGCAGACTAAAAACATGGTTAGCTGCGGCACAGCTTGTTTTTGAGATGAAACGCTTCTCCTACAGTACGAAGGCGCGCGCATGGAAAAGTACCCATTTCCCATTGGTCATAGATCCGGGATTTTTTTCTTAGCGAACCCCACAAAATATTTCCTCCACAGTCAAACCTCATTTTAAACGATGTCCCTCGTTCTGCAGGTTACGAACACCAGGATCGCAGTCAATCAGCAAGACGTCTGGAATGCAAAGCTAACAACCTGCCAGTATTTGCACATTGGATAAGGTTCTTAAGTAAAATCGCAGATTTAGAAAACAGCTTGGGAATCGCTTGTGATGTGCCCCGCTACGTGTAAAAGGAGGGTTTGGGGTGACCTATGTCTATATACCTGTGATTTGATGAATATTCATAGGTTTCCCAGCCCCTTCCTTTTTCTTCTATCCCGGAAAATTCCAGAAGATCTCAAGAATCACTAGAGTCTAGTACGACCGTCGGATGGCGAAATTCGTACAAGTGCGGCTGAGCAATTTCCTCTGCTGTCAATGTGACGGACTGGGAAAGTTTAAGATTTCGGGAATCGGTTGACCTTCGTGGTTGCCAGCCTATTGGATGCAAGAGAAAGGTAAAGATCCGGTTGAGCTCCCAAAGAGAGCGAGGGAGAAAGAGGAGCTATATACAGGGGCACAGCCTCACATCTGCTTCTTGGACCCGCCCTTGCCGTTTCATTAACTTTGCCTCACGCAGTGCATTATCTTGCTCAATAGTCTGCTGGCTGCTGAGCAAAGCGGCATGCAGGTGCAGATTGAATTGAGCATATCGAGTGAAGAGACAGATGACACCTTGGCCAATTCGAATGAGCAGCTTCGCTAGTTCGGGAGATAATAAATGGTATACGGATAAGGGCAGATTCGAGGTGATGTTCGAGGCACAGAAGGACAAGACTGAGTTGAATCGCTCGACCATACCCAACAATAGATACTGCGAATTCACCTGCCTCAGCAGGAGATCTCAAGTTTTAGTGACACCAACTTGAGTCCCATTTTCCACGGCCAGCTTGCACTGTACCAACAAGATATTGTTCAATGATTGAGAGGGGTTAACTGACTTTCGTTATTCGGTAAATGGTGGCTGGATCTGTAATTGAGATTTTGTGTATAAGGTAGAAAGAGATTATCGTTTGCTTTGTCTGCAATAATGTGTTCAATCGTGATCCAACGACTTATCTCTTCGCAGAGACGTCCATATTAACCATGGCCGAAATCCTGGCCGACAAATCACTCCGATGCCTTTTGGACACTGTTTCGAACTAAACAGCAGGCCTGCGACAAGACATCGTGGGCAATTGATTCACTCAAGCCAACACTCGAGAATTATATAAGCCATTCTTCCCTCCGTGACCGATTATAATGCGTCTTGAAGAGATGATATATTCAGGCCATCATATTGCCCCCGTCCACCCCTCTTAATCAGCAGTGGATTGCCTTCAGATATATCAGCCTTGATCTCTTGGCTTTCCAGAGCAGACATATGAGTATTAATCCTTTTATCCTTGCCTGTTCCCTGGTTCGGTACAATCTTTTAGCTATATACCTGTGCGACTGTGTGTAGATCACTGGCCCCTGGTTGAGGAACAACGCTTCACAGAACAAGGCCAGGGGATCCCGAGGGAGAACCGCGATATTGCGAGTGGATCAGCGATCCTGGGTGTGAATCCAATGGTAAGCAATCTGAATGACATATCTCCAGGATCCATGTGCTGAGCACACGATAGACCAGAGAATTATCCAGCTCCCTCGATGATTCCACTAAGGGGATGCCACCTGAGAGCTTTCCCAGCTTCGACACCTGACCATCGAGCCTCAAAATTTGATATAGAAGATAGGGAGCTTATCCTCAACGGAGTAGTTCTGAGGAACGGATAGTACAAGCACGAATAGTGCCAGGAGTCGAGGTTGAAGTAAGTCAAATGGGACCTGGACTGGAAGTCGGCTCAAACCTTCTTTAAGAAACGGAGCATAACGATTATGACTGCCAGCGGTTCCGGTGACAGAGCAAACCAAGAAAGCATTTATAGCAACCTTCTCAGCATACCACGTCCCACCTCCTCCGGCCTCCGCAAACCGGACAAAGGGTAAACGATGATATGACAGTGATTCGAAAAAGCACACAGTCAGACAAGTGAGAGCCGTAAAGGCAGAAGAAGGAGAACGAGAATTTGATCTGGTTACTGGCGTTGGTGGAGAAGTCGCGTGATTAGCCACGCTCACATTCAGTCTTTTGTTGCACATTGCAGTTGGCCGAAGATCCTGTAATGTCGAATAGCGTGAAAACTCAAAAACAAAAACAATTTTCCCCCTGAATGCCTACCGTCCCCCACCACCTCCAAACACATTCTGTGACAGACCCTTTTGAGTTAATGGGGAGAGGGAAAAGGGAAAAGAAAGAGAAAGCCACCAGGGCCACCGGGGAAACAATCCCACAGCCTTCAAGGCGCACACACCCAAGAACACACACCGCGAACTGTATTGTCCGAGCTCGCGTCCTCAGTCGCAAAGCCCTCCATTTGTAGCCCGGTATACAAGATCTCCTCTATTGTAGGAAAGCAGTCGTCATCGCCGTCCTCACCATTTCCAATGTCGTTGCCGCTGTAAGCAGTGCCGGTTTCAGTTAAAATTTCCCACGGATCAGTCACGGTCACTATGGCACAACAGATCTCTGGCCTACCTCGAACTCTAGCTCCACTGTCACTGTGGTCGTCTACTGCCACTTGTCCTGATGGTCGTTGCATGTCAAGTGCCACATTACTCAGCTCAAAGATGCTGGGTCGCTTCAGTGCAATTTTGGGGCGAGGCTTACCTGCTGCTGTAGCATGGCGCAGTTGGAACATAAGTATAAGGAACGAGATCAAACGACGCCATTTTCAGGCGCAGAAACATGTAGAGAGGTTTTGAAGGAAGCGCTGCTGACTGCAGAACACAAGATGATGTTGCATAAGATGATGAGCTATATCTTTCCACTCTCTATTTCCTCTCGTTGTCGTTTCTGGTTTCGCAAGCGATATCTTGTTCCTGTCCTGAAGAGGAACCAAGGATCAGCCAGCCACCAGAGTATCAGGGCGGCATTTTCAAGGCCTGTGGATCGGACCGTAATCGGACGCGTGGTAAGTGTCTCTGAGGTGTAACTGAGCTCAAGCATGTCTCGCGATTGCTGAACTTCTTGCCCGTAGCCCGTGAAGGAAGTGATTAGAACAGGTAGGCTTATTGGCGTGGGATCGACATCTGGTACAGTAATCTACCCGACTTAAAGCAGGCATATCATAATTCCATTAAGCTGTCGGCTCGATGTCTTCGCAGAATCACTGTGCCGTCTGCGGTTATCGGATGCGTGGTCAGGAGCAGCTGCAAGTATGCATGACGATCAGGCACGAATGGACATGGACCTTGTATCGGTCCTTCTTCGTGGGCTGCAGGATTTGAGATGTCGATGAGGGGGTGGCATATATACTTGTTTTGAGAGGAAGAGGAGTAAGTTGGTGGCTTGGTGAGTTGGCCGTCACCGTCAGCGGATGACAGCGATAGAGAAGGACCGAGGTTGGCTAAGTTCATCCAGAGCTACTGGTGTGGAGGTGGAGGAAGAGATATCCGTCTGGTGGCTGGCAAGTGAATGCAAGCACGGCGTGTGTGCATTCTTCTGGGAATGGAAGGATCTTGGAAGGAGGTCTAGATGTGTCAGGTGATCGGATGATTCGGAAGACTCCAACTTGAACCTTGGAGAGACTGAGAGCCTGGGGAGAAGCGCAATACTAGGATATAATGTGAGCCTAAGGATGAATGTCTTGAAATCTGAATGGGATGATATTTCCAAAGTGAAGGATGTCTCTCATATCGGCGACTTCATCGTTCTTAGGAGACGAAGCAAGGCAAGAAAATAACTTGGTTTCGTTTTGATAACATAGGACATATTGTTGGTGAAATAAGGTCTCAATAGGAGATAATGGGAGTCATCAGGAGATTTGGATGTGTTGGCAACTCTTGAAGCAATCGCGTGGTTCAGAAAGTGAGACGCCCGAAGACGCCATATCAGGAACATCACAATAGCATGAAGAACTGTCGGTTCTTGATCCTCCCGCTTTCGGATGCATGTGCAAGTAGTACTTGGGTGCTGCTTCGATCCTTCCAATATCAAGCACGTGAGACTTCGTATTGCTCGCACTTTGTCCCTCGAAAGCACGGAGAGAAAGGTCCAACCACTTCTCAGAATATGCGCCATGAGCGCCTTGTGCGTCTGTGCACCTCCACACTTTGAGCATCATCTCCGCACTCTGAGCCATGTATCGGTACGTAGTGCACATTTCGGTCCTTCTCTGTATCCCATTTTCGGACACTTGGCCTGATTCAGAATAGTTTACGCCTTCCATTCAGTTCACATGATCTAATTCACGTGATTTGGGGGATTGAAGGGTTTTACTGTAGCTGTAGCAGTTGAACTCTCAACAAATGCTTGACGTCTTCAATTTTCATGCGAAAGCTTTCGTGATTGATGTCGTTGACCTTTGGAGGTGATGAGAGACGATGAGGTGATTCTTGGTGTGTTCTTCGATTGCATAAGTGGTGTTTGGCCTTCAACGGGTGAGAAAGGCTTGTTTTCGGTTGGTTCGGGCTGCGTTGATTTGTTGAGCGGATGTGTCACACAACGAGGCATGTACCTGGTACATGAGTGTCACGTCTAGCTGAAGAACAGCCACAGCAGCGGTACATCTGTTCGTACATTGATACAGATGCCGCTGCTGTGGCGTGGAAGATGTGATATGATTATGCTAGTCCTTTGGCGGTGGTTGGAGAACTTTCTAAAGATTTCAAATACAAAATACTTTTACTCTTGAGATACTTTCCACTTCAGAATCGTCCAATCACGGGCTGTCCATCAACCTGTCATGGAACGATCATGGAAGGCACGAAGAAGGCGGTGTTGGAGAAGAAGCTCGTCTAAGATGCCCGAAGAGGAATAAGCAGGCTCGCTAAGCGCATCAAATCCATCAGATTTTGGCTTGGAGAAGATCCTTTCTTGGTGGCATCTCCGATTGGTGCAGGCAGCGAAGATCGGGGAACGGAACAAATCGGGGCAAACCTACGAGAAAAGGGCGTGAAGGAAGATGAGACCAGCATGAAATTGCGCTTCCAGCCGGCACAAGCCTCCTGTCGTGAAACCAAGTACCGGTACCAGCAGGATCTGTCAACATCATATGGATGTCGTGACTTTCTTCATGCTGTGGAATGATCTCTTGGTGGTCTTGTGGCGGGTGTCAGGATTGCTGACTTGCTGAATACGTGCATGAGCGCTGGAAGGGTGATTTGCAGAGAGAAACAGACGATCAGGACGGGAGAGCAGCGGTGTCTGTTCTGCAGCCAGACTATCCCTGAAATCGATTTAGGGGAAGTTTGAATGTGGAAATGCCCCAATGAAAACCCTCAACCCTTTGAAAATCGCAATCTGGAGACGAAAATGGCCTCCAACCAAACAGCGAATGGCTGTGATAATTTTCAGCCCCCTACGGAAGAAAGGGGGCGTGGCATTGGATTGGGACTCCCGTTTCTGCCCTCATGTGGCTCAGGCTCATCGTCGCTGAGAGTGTCCGGGTCCGTCCCTAAGAAATAGTGGCAGTAAAATGAAGTGAAATCAATTGAATCAATGCCGTAGTCTCGTTTGCTGACACAGCCGTCTGTTACGTTACGGCGGCGTAAACCTCGGACTCGAGACTCGAACAGAGGCAAACAGACCACTCATCTGCTGTTGTTGTTCGTTCAGTTATCTGGGCCTTCCCTGTCCTTTCAAAGTTCGCCGACACTACCTTACTCGAGCATCGCCAACTCAAAGCATTCTCCCTCATTATTCTTCCAAACGAGGCGACCCCATCTTCCTCTCTCACAACGAAACATCTTACAATACGCCCTCAGTTGGATTTAGCTGTGGACTAAGGGCTCCCCCAATACCGTGGCCCAATAATACCGCCGAACACTACTTTCGCGCTCAATAACTCATCACCCCCGCATTTTATGAAATGAATGTGCCCGTCTCCGCCATCCTGAATATACGGACCGAATAAGTACTCCAGTACTCCACGTTCCCGTCAGAACAACCCAAACTCCACTGTTGCTACCCCAGAGTCTCACCGTACGACCTGCGATCGCGATCAATCCCCAAAGTACAACGTTCCAGTCATCCGCCATCGCTGAAGTCCAATCTGTGTGGCGTTGTGGGTCGTAGATTGACCTTCGTACGATCTGTCGCCATGTCGTCGTCGGTCAAAAGGGCGTGCGACGCCTGCCATCGTCGAAAAGTGAAATGCGACGGCATCAATCCATGCCGCAATTGTTCGTCCGCCCAACTATCCTGTACCTACCACGCGATACCGCAGAAGAAGGGTCCCAAAGGGTCGCGAGCGAAGGTGATCAGCGAATTGAGGGAAACGCAACGGCAGACCACGCTCTCGTCCAAAGTCGCGAATCGTCTCAACGGAATCTCCAGTCCTCCATGCAGTCCGAGTCTCGCACCGACGCCGGGCCTCCTCACGAGCGATATGATAAAAGATTGTATCGAATTCTTTTTCGCAAATATGTATCCTACGCTGCCAATTTTACATAGGCAACGGTTGGAACAACAGGCGCTGTACGCGGATCAGAATGTCGATACATACTGTCTTTTGACGTCGCTTTGCGCGTTCATGATGATACAGCCAGGAATGGGAATACCAGGTGATCCTCTGGGACTCGACAGTCTGCCAGGCGCGAATCTCGTGTCGGGGAATCTGTTGTTGGACGAAACGTTGAGGGTTAGGAAGAGCTACGATCATCTCGAAACGCCGACCATGAACAGTCTTGTTACGAGTTTCTTTTTGTTTGGATGCTATTTTGGACTTGATTTACACAATAAGGCTTGGTTCCATCTGCGAGAGGCGACGACGCTAGCACATATCTTGGGAATGCAGAAGGAAGAGACATATCTACAATTTGATGCTGTCGAGGCGTCGAGGAGACGAAGACTTTATTGGTTGCTCTTCGTTACGGAGAGGTAAGATTTAGATTAATCGCTGGCATTGCAGTGTACTGACTTCTGAGCAGAGCATATGCCCTTCAACGACATCGGCCGCTGTCTCTTCAAGCTACAATTTCCCTCCCAACAGAACATGACGACCCATCCGACACCCAATCCCATCACCTACACGGCTTCATACATCTCGTCTCCCTCTTCCGACCTTTCGATGAACACTTTGTTGCACTATGGAACAAGACAAGGAGCGACTGCTCCCCGACTTACCTCGCTGCTCTTCAAAAACAACTCACAGATGCCCTTCCCACGTACCTGAACTCCACTGAGAACCAAGCAGCCGATTTGCGTACAAGCCAACAATGGCTACGGACGATGGTCTGGCAATTAAGCATACAGAATGGATGTTTGAGTTCAGGTCATGATGACCCAAGCATGACATTCCAATATCCCGTTGAGATTGCACGGGATCTCATTGCCATGACTTCACAGTTCTCGCATCAGAGCATGGAAGTACATGGCATCGGATTGGTATGCCCAACTCCTCTCTCCATCGTTGTATGATACTAACTGTAGTACAGATCGAAAAACTCTTCGACGTTGCGTGCTCTCTGACCGACGTTCTCTCCCTCCTCCCCGCCAATCCCCAACCCTTCACAATGGGACCTCGCGACTACCTCCACCAATTCATGACCCTCCTTTCCGTCCTCCGCAACGGCGACTCTCGCTTCCTCCCCCTTCTTCTCTCCAAAGTCCACGACGTGCTCCCCACCCTCGCCAATCCAATGCTTCAAACCGTCCCCGACACACCACAAAATATGTGCGCTGAAGTCGACATCTTCGATGGGTTTGGACCCATGGGTATGGGCATTCCTAGCAACTTCAACGGTATCAGCAACAGCTCGCCAACCGACTACAAGATGCCATCCAATTCAGAATTCAAGATGGAGAATGCAGGCATGACACCGTTTGATAAACGTATTGAGGAGATCAGCTCACCAACTCATGGCCCGGAGAGTGGTGATAATAGTCCGTTCACCAGTCCGCCCATTATGCCAAACTCGATGGAGTTCCCTGGACTGACTGAATATGGCGGCTTCCCTGACCTCAGCGGACCTAACATGAACAATCACCTCGCACCCAGCAACCATGGTGGAAACTTCGGGGAGGGCGCAGGCGGTGGTGGACTACAAACGGACTTCAAGAGGGAGTTTGATGCGAGCCTTGGGATAGGAGGAGGTGGAATGGGTGGTGGTGGAAATCCGATTAGGAGACCGCCTTTACGACAGGGCAGTGGAAGTTCCTTTGGGATGCAGATCCCGAGGAGTGTGCCGGAGCAGTTCCATCATCTGCAGCGCCAGACTAGCGGTGGTGAGGGTGTGGATATGGGGATGAATCCTGTGAATGATCTGCCGTTTCGGTGAAGATGATTGATCTTCGGAAAGCCCGATTATACCAGCTACGAGGCTGAGGGCTGGATAGGACGTAGGGGCACACTAGGACTCGGTTTAGCCGTTTGTGGATGTCGATACCATGATTCCACCCTGGCGACAAAATCGATTGTCCGACGATTCATTGTGCGGCGTCTCGCACTTGCGTTCCGGATAATCGTCACATGAATCGCCAGCACCAACATCACCGTCTTCGTCCCCAACAAACATGACCCCCACAAGAATGACACAACACAGTAGCTCACAGGAGCATACTGCAGCAATGACACCCACATACCAGCATCATCGCCGCATACCGCACAGCAAGGACGGAATTGAAGTTTACATCGTCGGATAATTGCTTTGAATCTAGTAGTAGAAATGGAATATCTTGGCGTTAAGGAGGCTGCTCGGGAAGCATTCTATCTTGCATCTATCTATCATATCCGTATTATGGATTGTTGTCAGTTGTATTGTAATCAAAGTATATGGCACGCTCTGCAAAGCATGAGATCAATAAATGAATATTTGTCTTCAAGGTTCCAGTGATCTACCCACCTCGTTTATCTCCCTCTCGTCTCCCAATTGACCTTCGGCTTCAAATGACTACACCCGATAAGGAACTTGGGATGAGTATCAAGTTCTCACACATCCATCCCCTGCAACTCCTTCCAATCACGAGGTTTCCGAAAGCGGCCTTGGCGGAGAGGTTGATAGGTGTTTGTCCAAGCTGACCACGCAGTGCGTCCTCAGGTGACGCGTGGGATGGCAGGCTAATATTAAGATACTGACTCGAGATCCATGCTCTGCCTTCTCTCTCTGGTTTTAATTTCCTCGTCGGTGTTACTGTCGCCGTCTTTGTTCTCTGTCGTCGCGTACGCTTTCACTTTGCAGATACCCCGCCACAGTGTACTTGTGATGTTTGGACTGGGATCGAAGAAGTTCTCAGTGAAAAGAGACACGGATTTCAGATATGGGTGTTGGGAGGAGAGGCTTTGTAAATATGCTGAGAAGTGGAAGCACTGCCAGAAACGGCTGCAGCATCACCGATGCTTTGTGATCTCGAGCTGAGGCAGAGATGGGAAGAAATGGTATGTCACTGATTCCCATCGCCCCAATGATTTCTTTTGCTCGGATCTTAAACCAAGCTGCAATTTTGGTTGCCTTGTGGGGACACTTGGCGCAAGCATCATGATTGAGGTATCCTTGCCGTCGAGTCGCGAGGTTTGATATTGCAGATTTAGTTTTCCCTGGATGTTTTTGTACTCTATATAAGACAACTAGAATTGCTTCTTAGAGTCATAGTAGGAAACCCTTTTACCTCGGAAGAAAACCTTGAGTTTAACATCTCATGAGTATGCGAAACTAAGACAGCCATCTCTCCGGCAGATATCTCCCCAATCTCCATGAAGAAAAGGCTTTGCGTATAGGATCTTGAACTCTTATGTATTCTGTTATTTTTCTTTCGTCGTATAACTTCTCGCTGTCGTTTACAACTTCGTCCTCATTGGGAACTTGATCAGAGATTCTACATGCCTACGTCACCTAAAATCACCGGCGAGTGCGAATCCCGTTTTCAGCTGGTCGATGGGATTTGTGGGCGAAATCATTTCCCGCATGAGAGTTACGAAAATGCGGGGATTTGGATCTATCGGTTGAACCCCAATAGTAGCGTGTTGGCCACGTCATGAGTGCAATTTCCTCTCAGTGTAAGCCAAAAGAGCTGATAATGACGCTTAGAGCCTCAAGCCAACCTTGAGAGAAAACCTGGTGCCCTCTCAACGTGCGGCATTTTGAAGGAGAGGTTTCTGATCCCCTTCCTAGTAACAAGATACAATTTACGAGTAGTGCTCGAGGACAAGGAATTGCTTCTTTAGAGTGGTCGAGGTTGAGGTGTTCGACTTTGCGGGCGATGGCATGGCTACTTAAGCACTTAACTTGATGATGAAGACCCTTATCAGGGATTCTCATTTCTGGCTGCATCGTTCTAGACACAGCGAAGACAGACAATAATGTTATTAGAAAAGAATGGATTGATGCTCCCGAGGTGACTGAATGAAGTTGTCGGGCAGAGAAAGCAACTTTAAACTTGAATGGGCAAAGAGGTTGTGGAGTCTCCCATTATCGTCGATACTGTCCTTGTTGTCGTTGATTCTGTTCTTGTCTTCGAATTTTCACCTCCTGTCCACCTCTTTCGGCCACTCATATCAGATTTAACGACCATCCTCCAGATAAGCATAGCATTCCAGAATCTCCATACAGTTGAGCATCAAGTTGCTTGCTCCTGAAAGCTCAGCATTGCTCGTCTTGTCAATGTGTTCTATGGTGATCATCAATAAAAAATTTTCGTCAATAATTACGATTGGCTTTATGGGAGTTATAAATACTTATGGCTACCATAGATTAATGAGTACCATTATGGTACTTGTCAACTCCTATGGCTATCATCAATTTTATCATCGTTTTCTGGGAATCGGTCAGCGATTCGGGGAAGCGATCGAAGTCGCTCAGCGAAGAGTTCTAGGCACACAACACACTGATATTTACTTAAATATCGCGAGCTTGCTCAATTGAATCACTTCACTCCTCACTGATTCTTTAGCCAAAGTGCTAGAGCTGTGGTATAAAGGGGGGCTCAGTACGAAGCAATAGGGGGGAAGAGCATGTAGAGGAGCACGTAGAGGGAAGTGAAGATCAAGGTTACGTTGAGTATATAGATTGATCAGTACCATAGGAATCTTGATTATTTACAAGTACATAATGGCAGTCATCAATCTATGGTAGTGACAAATATTACGACTACCATAGAGCCAATCGTAGTTATTGACGAAAAAAATAATATTGATAGAACAAATGTAGCAAGCATCGATCCAAGCATATCCAAACCTATTGGGCTCGTTGCTTCAAGCTGAATAATATATAAACGATATTTCTCTCTACTTGTTCTTCTGAAAGCTAGGTGTATGGTCCGGTTGGTCTCTGCTCAGCCATGGACACCAATTATGGCTGTTCTTTCCCTGAATCGATTTAGATATGCGTTGCCAGTTTCTTAGGGCTTTTTTTTAATTTTTTAATTTTTTTTTAATGTTTTGACGAGCCAAGACAATCTACGCGGAATCGAGTGGCAGTTGCGACTACGAAGCATGAACTCCAACGAAACATTTGATCTTTGGGAATCTGTTCATGGAGCAAACCATAAATCTCCATTTTGAGTCCGTGGGGACGCTTTTGAAGCCTGCTGAGTGTCAAGCTATATGAGTGTGGAGACAGTAGGGAGAGGGAGAGTAAACCAGCGATATCTCCCGAACAGACCGATGGCGTTTGGTCATGTTTCATCAGAGTGAGAGCTCAAAAAGAGAGAGCAGCTTCGAAGTATGGCTGAGGCGAGAAAAGGATTTGGTTATTATTGTTGCTTTTATTCTTGCTGTCGCCTTACTTATCGTCATCGATCCACCTGATCCATAAACTGCCAAAATTGCCTTTTCTTTCGACCTCCAAAAGGGCTAGCGTAGAAAGTCATTCTGCTCTCGAGCCTCGAGAGTTTGCCTTTTCTCTCTCGATTGTTTCCATAGCACCAAGTTTGACGTGGATCAAGAATCTTGTGTATAGTAGAATTGCAGAAAGACAAACGGTTGCGGCCCTCTGAGCTCCGCAACTGTTCTGAAGGTCTCTCAGAAGGCGCCAATAACTCTCTCCACTGTCCAGTCATACAATCAAGAAGGCTCATTAGACGTATATTCTAGGAGTAGGTTGCAAGAACACATGGTATGCTTCAGTGAATGCTCTTTCTGAATAATGAAATGTACTCTCCTACGAAAGGAAAAAAACCATAATCAGAAGTCTTGCAATATGGTCACGTGATGGACGATAAGGATAGGAGAATGTGATTGGATTATTAAGGCTGTAAAGATACTGGAGATACTGATGGACAAACCAAGTACAGTAGTCTGTACTTATGGACAGAAACCTCCCTATGACTCATAGAACACGTCACACTGCTCAAGTGAGCTGTGAGTCATGTGATGCCATGTGACATTATGTGACTCAGCGGGCAGCACAGATAACCAGGGATACTGACTATCTACCTAAAACTAGAGTACTGATTACTCATTTCAACAAGAAGACTCCACTAGTGGAACTCAAGAATTTGGTGGCAAAATTGCCCTTGATCTCTGGCCCTAAATTGTCTGCGGACCCGAGGTCTGTCAGAGGACCCAGCCGCCTCTTGATCAGTACATCTACATTTTCAGGTATGAGCAAATTTGTCTCACTTCTTACCCTGAAAGACCATAAAACGGATGCAACATACGAAGCAGAATGGTTGGATAACAATACAATCTAAGGTATATAGCACCGGAAATGTGGAATGAGAGGCTCTAAGCACAGCACAAAGGAAGATATCCAAGCTGAGGGGATCGAACTATTCTGTTGAAACCTCGATGCGACAGAATAAAGCACCGATGATGGGGGTGATTTTACATTGAGTAATCCTTCAATGTCGTTGTTGACTTATATTTCGTCGTCGTTCTCTTTCTCGTTGGCCGTGTTCCTTCGAACCCGATCACCGCTTCCACAACCCTTTCTTCATGTCTCTCCAACTTGCTAACTATATTTCGAGCGCTCAAACATTGGGCCAAATAAATGACCATGACTGTCCTTTCCTTCGTTCTTGACTGCAGAATGAGGCTGAGTAACTGGAGTTTCACTGACAGAAAGGTTTATGCCTCTGCTGGAGGTAGTTGAGAAGCTTGCACTACCAAAGAGGGATGAAGCTGACATCGTCAGTGTTCGGGTTTTCAAATCAAAAATTAGAGTTGAAGGGCTGACCAGAAAGTCAGGTCATGTGACTGGACTCCTGTTGTTACGGTTCTCGGAAAGAACTACCAAGTGGTTTGAGATCTGGGTAAAACTCAGAATCTGTGGTCTGAGAGAATGATAATCCGCCATAAAAATAAGTACGAGGAGACCACTAGCACTTCATGTCAAGAAGAGTCCAGAAGGACCAAGCTAAGTGTGCCGCGCCTTTGAAAGGATATGTAGAACTAACTGTAATACATTGGAAATTGGGAGGTTTTGTATCAATCTCATCACTGAAGGAGTTACAGATATATTGCTAACAAGGTTGTTATCGTTGTCGGCTCCACTGTTGTCGTTGCTTTCGTTGTCGATGTCATTACCTTATTTTCTCGAAGCGATTTAATTCTAGGTAGACTCATTTTTAAGTTCCCAGCACGATGTCCAAGCCTTCACTTCAAGCTTGGTCCCATTGATGGGCACACACTCTCTTATCTCTCTCCTACACAAATATTCCATCCTTCACTGCTGGCCTTTCTCCTGAAACCTTCTACCAGCTTTCTCCTCGCTCTTGGCGAAGAAGCTATCAGCTTTAATATCAGGTCTGTGTATATTATCCCACCGTCATGACGACACTTCAACTACTTTCGTTGCCCATATGCTCCGCTTTATTGAAGCCTATGGTATTCAAAACATTATTCATTTGCCACAAACTCTATACTCCCGCCGCCAGGGGTTTCTGGGCTCATAAGTCTTTCGAATACAGCAATATCCAAGGGAATCGTTATTCGCGTAACTCCAGCTAGGCTGCTTTAAATATCTGCCCATTCTTCACGTCTTAGAAATAGATTCCACTTCCGATGATCATTCATGAGGGTTGACTGAGAAACCCTGTCAAAAGGCCGTTGCGTCACTTGAGCAAGAAATAGGAACGCAATAACGGAGAGGGTGGAATCAACTGCGTATTTTTGGTCCTATGGGTGCACCGTCAAGATAATGGAGCAGTTGACCCCTCGCCGTTAAGGCAGGCGAGGTCAGGCTGCGCTAGGATTGGTGAGGTCTGATGGTCAGGTTACCGCTGTTCGAGTGGGGATCTGGCGATCTCCCATTGAATAGTATTATGTTGTTGTCAATCCCGTTTTCGCTGTCAATCACACCACTCCTCTCCAATTCTTCCACCACCACTCCCCACACCTGCTCTGGGCAGGAATTCTAGCTACATTTTTTGCGCTCAAAAGTCTACCCAGACTATGAGCAGACAATGGCAAGCACTATGTATCCCTTAGACCTTTAACAAGGGCTTGGTTAAAAGTGGAGATTGCAAGACGAGACCCACTTGCAGGTTTGACGACCAAGGACGGAATGCTTGAAATGTTATTATCATTTTCATTGTTTTCATTGACATGCTCGCTGTCGTTTTTGCTCTATATACGAAAAACTCTCCTCGAGCTCCAGGAGCACAGGTGGAAGTGGTTTACGTTTCAATACGTTGAGAGTTTCAAGCCTCTGTCTATATGCATGCCCGGTGGTGGAGGTTAAGAACGTCGACACTTTCCCGCATGCAGAAGCTCCTTCAACTCTTCTCTGTGGTGTCACTTTTCATCATCTTGACGGATTTCATCGAGTTTAATGCAGTACGAGAAATATTATATTCCTTGTAATCTATCTATCGAAACGGCTGTGTCTAAAGGATCTTGCCACACGTTACCCTGAGCTTGATATTAAGATTACTCCAACAACTCAGTTGTCCATCTGTAGCACAGAAGAAGGTGACAGAGAAGCAGACAAAAGTTCCACTCCCACGATCCAGTTCCTTCTATAAAAACCCCCTTGCTGTCACTTGCAACCATCTATCAAATGTCGGCCTAAACGGCCGACTTGGGCGAGACGTTTATAAAGTCATCGATGTCCTCTGCATGCTCGCCCTGGTGGATCTCTTTCTCGACCTGGTGGAGGTCGATATGGGCAACAGCGTCTTCACCATCGAAGATACGTGCAATGTTCTCGAGCGTGGGTCCCTTGGTCTCTACGTAGAAGAAGTATACGAAGACAAGTTCGCAACAGTCCCAGAGCTGAAAATGTATTAGCGAGTTGGTCTTGTAGAACAGTACGCCGAGCAATATGAAAAATGGACTCACAGTGTAGAACAACATGAAGTTCCAGTGGTGTGGAAATCCATTCCATGCCAGTACATTTGTTTGGCTAGAGAGAAGTTCTAGATTAGCTGAAGCTGTGGCACTGTAGCAGCATGACTTACTTTCCAATGGCAAGAATTGCCTGAACTGTGATGTTCATGATCATCATGCCCTTAGCCCGGAGTTGGAAGGGAAGGACCTCTAGAGCATAGGCGACGAGGAGACCAGAGAAGCCGATGTCATAGAAGATACCGAAGATCCAGATGAAAACCAGTTGGGCGTATCCAGAGCCTTTGTTGGTGCTTCCAGAGTTGTCGTACACAGCACCGGTGATAGTCCAACACACGAAAGATACAACCATGCCTTTCAGAGACATTAGCAGTGACGCGAAGGTTTGGGAAGGCACTATAACTCACCGAATATGGCTACCAAGAACAGAGGCCGACGACCAACTTTGTCGATTGTCAGTGCCGCAATGATGGTGACGGACAAGTTCAAAATCGTTTGTCCGGTACTAAGCTACGTTCATATCCTCATTTAGCAACTCTAAAGGATGCGAAATGGGAAGAGATATGCTTACCGCAAGTTTTTGATTCTGGTTGGTGATTCCGGCCCCCAAGTAGATGGTGTTCATGTAATTTGAAAACAAGGCGTTGCCAGAGTACTGGGAGATGATACCCAATGAAATAATGATGGCCAATCGCCAGCGGTTGCCTTTGGTTCGCACAAAGTCGAGGTAGGAGGTGGCTTTGGTGGCCTCCCTTTCAATGCGCATGGTCTCCTTGATCTCCTGATATTCATACTGGACTGTGGCATTTTGCCTGTCCCCTCCGGCATGAAACTTAGCGAGCATGTCAAGGGCTTCCTCTGAGCGATCCTTGGAGAGCAAGAATCGAGGAGATTCAGGGATCCCTAGAGCTTAGCATGAGCACGAATTCATAAAACAAGCCGCGAATGTTGAAGTTTTATGCATGGGGGAGGCGATGATGCCTGAAGAAGCAGTAAATACTCACAGAAGATGAATGTCAGTTGAATCACTGAGGGAACGATTTGAATGAAGGTAATCGATCTCCACGACCATTCGTTGTTGATACTGGCTGTTCCCCATCCGATGCAGGAAACAACTAAGGCACCCAAGTTCCACAGACAGTTGTAGATAGCAGTCACGGGGCCACGGTGCTGGGGATGGCAAATTTCAGTGAGGAGGAGGGGTGAGCACATTTGTGCGAGGCTGTTGCCGAAACCCAGGAGGAAACGACCTGCGATGAACACTAAAAGTTGATTAGAAACCCGAAGATAGACATATTATACTAAGACGATGAGATACTTACTGCCGTAGCCATTTGCAAACGCGGACAAACAGCCACCAAGGACCATGAACAAGCAGCCAATAGTGATGGCAATCTTCCGTCCCCATCTATCCGCTACATAGGGTCTGGAAGAGTAAGTATATCAGCTATAGGACTATAAAGAACAGTGAAGTTAACTCACGTAATGAAGAAGCTGATAATTGAACCGATGTTGAACATATTGATCAAGATACCCAGCTTGTTGGCGTTGCTGTGCTCCGGAAAGTATTCACCCCAGAGAGCAATTTGTTGGGAAGTGTTGATTAGCATGCTATGCGACGGTCAGTTTTGAGGGCATTCAAGGGAAAAGTAGAGTCTTACCCATCGTATCCAGTGGTGGCAGAGGCTACCATAAGCACGACAGCATAGGCATATAGCTTTCGGAGATGTGGCTCCTTCGTCCAATGCACCTTCTCGAACTGAGGTGCCTCCGCTTGGGCAATTTGCACTCCGGCTTCAGCACCTTTCACACCAACATGTGTCTGAACCATCTTGATGGGTGTCGTGAAACTTCTCGCAGTAGAGAATATTCAAACACACGTGACGATTATCGCAATGGGAAAGGGTGGAGCAAGTGGCCCAGATTTTGAGACTCCGGATTTATCGAGTTAAAGAAGCGGAGTAAGATCTTCATATTTATACAGTCCGAGCCAGAGCTGTACTCATCAAATGTGACTCGTGATTCGCGTTGATGGGAAAGATCGCGGCTGCCACGCGATATTGTCAGTTTCTAAATGGAAGAATAGGATAAAGAGCTTCATTGAGACTTTGGAAACGCCACTGCTCCGGATAAATGGAAGAAGATTGAAATGAACCGTTAGTCGCTCTCATCCAGTCCTTGGCACTTGTCGAGGTTGGAAAGCG
>NXFV01000009.1:0-60191 GCA_002803225.1 Gamarada debralockiae | reverse complement strand
GGGGGGGGGGGGGGGGGGGGGGGGGGGGGGGGGGGGGGGGGGGGGGGCAGCGGCGAAATCAGCATCAAATGCGCGGGAGCTTCCAAATCAAGCAACGAGTATCAACACGATACGCCTCGAAGGGAATTCAGGCATATCGCGTGATTTTAGACCCAATGATCTGTCGCCAGTGATATAAGGTCTTTGCGCTGAGAGTTAGATAATGTCAGTTCATAAATAGCTTTTTGTACAAGACAAACAGTTATGTGGCTTGCAAGGAAACGTATTATTAATGCTTTCGAATGGAGTAAAACTCTTAATAAGCCAGACTTGGCGGTGCAATACCTGAACAATATTAATGAGGCAACTTTGCCACTTGGAGATTCAATTTTATTCTAAGTGGGAATTGATTTCAAAAAATAGGGCCTTGTCGTCAATAAGCCTGGTAGCTGAAGCTGTTCCATATGAACTTGGTGCCGGTGCTTGGTCCAGTTCGTAGACTGCATATCTGCCACACCATGCCGCCATGGTACCCTTCACGGATAAAACCGGCCGGTGAAAGTTGAAAACATCCTGGGAAAGGAATAATGTTTCTACGGACGATCTTTGCTGATAACTGGGCGAACCTGTCGGTTTACTTGGCGAGGACATTTCCTCTTCTAGAAATCCGGCAAGCGGGTGACGGTACGGGGGTACCGTGGTTGTGGAATCCACCGGGGAGCAGCCCAAAATTCCACACTTCAGCCCGATCAAAATGTCTCCCATTAAATGAACAACTCTAATCGGCCCATTTATTGTTGTCGTTTTCTAACGATTAAGACACGATAGTCATCGACGTCTGACCTTCCAATCACAAAAATTCATTATTAGCCTGAATACGGAGGTAGCAGCCTCGGTATTGCGGAAATCTGCACGAGCAGTCTATGCGCCTCGTTGCTTGTGTATCTCTCCGCTACGCACCGTAATTAGATGGTGCGTCTAAATGGCTTGCTCGCATTATGCTTTTCAATTATTTATACAAGATGTTACATTAAGATCTGTTGAGTTTTACTTTAGTCTAAGGGAATTGTTGGGCGGAGGGTGTTTTACTAGATAACCGAGTCGTACCTCGTTTCTCCAATCTTTCAGAAAAGCCTTTGCGAGCGAAGCTTTGGATCATGAGAGGGTTGCAGCATAAAACCCGGTGATTGCATTGAGCCTCTTCGTTTATCCAAGTGTGAAGGGAGAAAAAGTCATCTCGTCACTTCAAACCTGGCGGATACATGGTACAGATCTTTTGGCATATCAGAATTTCTTCTCAGCTGTTTCCTGAGACCAGAAGTGCAGCATACTGGGCGATCTCTCGTAAGAGGCTTGACTGGCTTCAAGCACGGAGTTGTATCATACGCGTCGACTATTCATTCCTACACACAATTGGAGATAATAACTTCGTCCTAAATCTGACTTGGTAAACTTCTTCATAATAAATGTTCTATATTGTCGGGGTAGAATGCGCCATTTCCGTGGGAGCACAGACAGAGGAGGGGGAGGCTCGCTTAAGTCAGGTGATGGAGGCGGCTTTCAAATATCAGCTTGTGCGCCGGGCGTCGAAGCCTGACGTTCGAAGTCCATGCCTTCCATCTCCTCATGTAACTCCAAGGTCTTTCAACATATCGAGGTTCGCCAGCATCCGAATTAATACCTAGTACTTCGATGACGTCTAGTCTTTAAGAGCTTCATACTTCGGAAACACTAAGGTCGCCGGTGATTGCGATGATTCCGATGAAAAGGACAGCTCTGGATCGCAAACAGCAACGGCCAACCCTGAAGTACCTTCATGGCTGATCGGTAAGCTCCCTGAATTAAAGTACTGTAACTATTGCCAGCAATTCATTGACGGGTGGTCCGGCCAGTTAAACGGAGAGCCTCAGTATCGTCAAATACCCTTACCACCAAAGTATTTCGGCCCTGCAAGCGGCTGCAATACAAGGCTGCCAGATATGTTGGCTATTCAATTAATATCTGGTTGAAAGTGGAACCCTAGATAGGGGCGTCATTATGGACGGGCAGAAAGAGGAAGAAAAGCCTGCGTTTCTCGGAATATATACTAACAAGTTCTGGAAAAGAAAAAGGATTCCTATTGATTGCGCGGGGGGCAGCAACGAAGGGTATGAGAGACCGTTTGTTGAATGGAACCGGTGGCACATCGGTTTACAGTGCCCACCAAGCCCTCGACGCTCGGCATTGCGTTGTCTATTGTGGCTCATATATTACCTCGTATGAAATGCGCCCTCCAGACATATTTCCAACCTGGTCGTCAACCATATGGGCATAACATCCGCAAGTTTGACTCTCAGCAGAGATAAGCTCGTTGCAATTTCCGGTATAGCGAAACAGTTCCAGCAGTTTACTAAAGATGAGTATCTTGCTGGGCTCTGGCGTAAAAGCCTGGACGGAATATTGTGCTGGCACGTTGGAGAAAAGCTAGGGAGTTCAAGACCAGTTCCTTACAGTCCCCAACTCGGTCGTGGGCCTCGATTGACGGGGAGGTCTGGCTCCCTGATAACCTTGAAGCTGATAGCAACTATCATTTATATCTCGAAGTGTTGGAAGCCTCAACTAAGTCTTCGTCTGGTAGCCCTTTGGGGAGGTGTCAGGGGCGTCTTGCAGCTGAGCTGCGAAGGTCTACTTCATGGTCGAAGATATAGTAATTGGTCATTTGAGCTGGAGACTGGAACCCTTGCAACTCGGATGTATATAGATTTTGAAACCAAATCCATCGAAAAACCTGATTTGTGCTACCTTTTACCGATTGTTAGAAGTTTACCTTCTCCAAATATGCCGAGGGTGAGAGATGAGATTGATGGGATCATATTACAAGCAACACACAGTGAGAAAGGACAATACGAAAGAATAGGCTATCTTACCACGCAAATGCCGCCGCACAATCGCATCGATAATAGTGATGAGATTATCGAAAAGGAAACTGCTTCAATAAACGGTACTGGGTAGATGCTTACGTTGAAATAATCACGGATAGGGTGGAAGAATCGATATGTGATAACTATTGTCTAAAGGCAGTATTTTGACCTAGGAAGCTGAATTTAACTCTGGGCTCTCTCTCGAGGTCTTTCTCTGTGCTCGATGAGTTTGATTGTGATATTTTTTTGAAGTTGAGGTACGGCTGTCAATTGGGAGGGTAGACTTTTATAAGAACCTGCCTTGATTTCAAACAGACACATATGAGACAGCTCTATTTTATTAGTAGCTCACGCTCTTGTATCTTTCTTTAATAAGCCTATAAGCCTCAATGCTTCCCTCCCAACCAACCCATGGTACAGTAGTGGCCTCATGCCAAGGAAGGCGCAAGCTTCGGGTGTTTGAGCAAAATATCTCCGAGGTGCGCCGTTGCGCAGCAAAAATTCCTTGGAAAAGGATGCTCGAATAGAGGCGGTAGTTCTCTGTACTCCGAACGGCCTCTATTGATATGTCGCTTGGTGAGCAATTGCAAGTTTACAACAACGTTTTTATCACTTTGGAGATTTCCCCGGAAGTACTTCGGGTTTTGCCGCTCCTTCACCAAACGATCCATGCCTTCCTCATCTAGTTGTTTGAAGTTAGCATTTTTCCTCGTAAGATACCACACCGAGTTATTCGAAATATGGACAGATTCCAAAACGAAACTGTGCGCTCGGGATATATTGAAAGATCGAATCTTGGGCTGGAAATAGTATTGAGAACGATGTCTTCTATGTCCAAACTTGACACATTTTAGGAAAGGATCCCGAAACGCCAAGCATAAGTCGGAAATGCCAGCATGGAACAAGCTGCGGCACAGCGATTTATGAACTAATGGATTTTCAAGATCCCAGTATTTGCGATTTTCTGGATGACAACATAGTCGCAACGCGCATACTCTTTGTTCAACTCGCCCATTTATGGCGAACACACCACATGCTCAAAAGCCATAGGCTGCTGCCACTTTGGCAGCCCTTACGATATTCTCTACACTTGGATACTACCTCGCCCTTTCCAACCTCCACGTCTCTCCAGTCAAAGCCGTGTTGTGGTTGACTTCGAAAGAGGATGCTGCTCCGCTGGTACCGATTCCGCAGCCAGCAGATGACCCGCACCCTATTATCCACCAGCTTCGCAAAGCAAGTACAGAGTTCGACCAGCTCCTGCGCAAAGAGACGTACGATGTAGCTTCTGCAGCATGGGAGTATCGCGAGAAACGTGGACGGCACCCCCTCCCGGCTTCGACAAATGGCATCAGTACGCCCTTGACAACAATGCAGTTATTATCGAAGAGCTCTGGGATCAGATCTATCATGACCTCAATCCATTATGGGCTCTCGATCAAACACGGATGCGCGACGAGATCAGATCTCAAAATGAGATTATCCAAGTGCGAAATGGGAAGGCGACATGTAACAGTGACCACTTCTGGGCGAAAATCTGGAAAGATCTTGTGGGTTCCGTGGCTTAGAATCTTCCGGATTTAGATATGGCAATAAACATAATGGATGAGCCACAGTTATTGATCCCTTGGGAAGAAATGAACTCCTACATCGAATTGGAACACAAGAGTAGGCCAATCTTGCCAGCAGGTAGCGTATCTTCGAAATATAGTGGTAGGTATACATCAAGAGTATGGACTTTGCACTCAAATTCAGAAAGCTGACAATTGGCAGGCATACCCGAACCCGATGTCGAGAAAGTTCCCCACGATGACTCCCACTGGAATCGCGAATGGCCCATCTTCGAGCGAGCTCGCCTTTCCTGCCCCCCAGACAGCCCTGCGCGCACTGCCTCACTACAAACCGACTTTTCCCACCCCCCTATATTTTCGACTGAGTTTATGAAGCCGCATATGGAGGGGGGCTACGTATCGAACTACACGCTTTCAAGTTCTATCTGCCACCAACCCGACCTACAGGGCCTACATGGCTTCTTCATCGAACCCATCAGCATCAAAGCGTCCAATCGGCTGTTCCCTTCTTCGGCGGCAGCAAGTTGACTGTTAACTCCAAAATTCTCATCCCCGCAACAATGTACTATGATGGTGACTCCCGATTTTCCTCCAAAGCACCCATTCGACCCAGGAACCAAAAAACCGATACCCTACTCTGGCGTGGCCTTGCCTCTGGAGGGCGGAACAAAGAAGACAACTGGAAGGGCTTTCACAAATATCGCCTAGTCTCGATGCTCAACGGCACCCAAGCACTCCTCATGCCCAATAACTCCGGCTTCATCGATGTCCAGAATCTCCCACTCGATATGTGGCAGTTGCAAGCATGGAACAACTCCTCAGAAACACGGAGCGAGGCCATAGGCAAATGGCTCAACACTTTCTCCCAGGTCGGGTTCACTGGGCTCGCGTGCTTCCCGGCGGAGGAAGGAGATGGCTGCACATATACTGATTATCTGTTCACGCCGTTGCCGCGCGTCGGCCTTGTGGGCCAACATGGGCACAAATACCTCGTTGATGTGGATGGGAACAGCTTTTCAGGTCGGTATCGGGATTTCTTGTTGTCTGGTAGCTTGCCGATCAAGGCAACGCTTTTCAAAGAATGGCATGACTCACGCCTCATCCCATGGAAGCACTTCGTCCCGTTCGACAATCGTTTCCTCGACCTATATGGCATGGAGTTTTTCTTGGGGTATGGAAAAGGCAAAAACAGGAAAGAAGACCGAGATCAACTGGCGAGGAGGATTGCGAAGGAGGGGCACGAATGGGCAACAAAGGTACTCAGAAAAGAGGATATGCGTATTTACATGTATAGGTTGCTGCTTGAATATGCCAGGGTTATGGACGATAATAGAGAAACCCTGGGTTGGGTTGATGATCTAGTTAGTTAGATTAGCCTTTATACGCTAAGTTTTACTAGATCCACGCAGGCCTCTAATGTCTATTCCTTAAAGAACGCCTCGACAGGTGACCGATTCCCCCGTAGCAAACTCATCAACTTTCCGCCCAAAAGTTGAAAGGCAGATAAGGTTTTGTGAGATATTAAATCCAAAATCTTGTAGCATCCTATTAGATGTTCTTAAGATACTTGAGAATAAGACAAAGTATTCGTGAATAATTTGCTTTTACTACTCTTTTTCCTAGGCTTTGGCCCTAATACTATATTTACTAGTATATAAGATTCTTTAATATATGCGTACAATTTCGAAACGGATTCCAAAAACCTGCCGGGTTCCTTTTCCCTTCACTTCGTTTCAGGGAGTCGCTGACTGAGTTATTACCGCAATGCTATTTGATTAGAACGGCAAACCGTTAGAAGCAGTTGCCTTAATCCTTGCTATGAGGTATGAGGACTGATACTCCCTGGCTACTAGACAGCTCAATTAACTGCCTCTACACACTTTGTTGCACGTCGACAATTTTGACTTTTCTCATTTCGACTCATGGTTTGTGTTAGTCGGATGTCACGACTCATCCCGAGCCGATTCCCTGCCGAGATATATCCACTTCACAGACCACATATCCGAGCAGACCAATGATTTTGAGTCATAGAGGAAACCGGCGTTTTGAAATGGTTCACATGGTTCACTTGACTAATCTTTCCAAATTGGGATCAAGTTGCGAGATAAAATTTTGGATATGGTTTGGAGGGGCTGGATCACGGGATGATCACGTCACTCACTTGACTCACTTATCATAGCAGCCCAGAACTCTTTCATGGAATGCGAGTAGGTGGCATCGTTTGGATAGGCACACATTGTCTCTATGTTCTAATCTCTATTTAACTGCTCTGAGTGAGCCTCAAAGGCCAGTTTTCCTCTCCAAAAGGAGCTTTCAGAATAGCAATACGGTGATTGTATTCAAGCGAGGAGGCAGCTACTCTAGACAGGCAACAGACAGGAGGCGCAGTGGCAGTAATAAAGATTAGAGATGCACTCAAACGACTCCTTTCAGGTAAGCTTTGAATTGGAGCTGTGTTGCATGTCGCACTTTTGTCTTGACTCGTCTCCTTCTGAGGACCTTTAACACTTGCCCATCTGCTTCTGATACCAAGCGGTTTCACTTATAAGCTGAATTAAAAACTGCGGAATAGAAGCTTAATTCATGTTTAATTGACAAAAGGTTTGATCTGAGCGTTTGTTGCACGTCGTAGATTTTGACCTTGACTCAAGGTTCACTTGAGCAATTCATCTTCGGATCCACTGCTACCCACTTCAGTCTCCTGGTAGTAACATTAGACCCGCATTTGGTATCTTAATAACAGTCAAACCTTTTGCCGACGACAGTCTTCGATGTTACTGGTTATTGCAGACTTTTGTTGCACGTCGACAAATTGCGTTTGATTCAAGCCTTGACACGTGGAGTCACTGTCACCCCACAGATCTCTAATCATCGAGCGACGGCATTGACATATGTTGATGTATCTTTCAGAGCTCTGTCACTGATATATGCAATATTTTGAGCTTTGTTGCACATCGCACTTTTGACCTTGACTCGAGGATTCATCCAACGATTCATTGTCAGGTCCACTTGAATGGACTGTTTACAAACACTCTGGAGTTTGGTGTGCATTCACCTATAGATACGTCTATTATAGAATATTTTCTTTGACTCCAATAAATAAATCAAAAGGTTTGTTGCACGTCGTACCTCGGCCCGACCTAATATGTGCCATTCTCTTATCCACCTGTCTCTGGTCAGATCGATGTGCCGATTATTCGCCAAGCTGCAAAGTTTACATGTCAGCAGAAGAGTTTCCACCCTGCCGGCCCGTTGTTTTGGCTTGTCTTCTCCACAAAGCTTGAATCGCATTTTATTTTCTGATGACCGAGACTGACTCTTCTCCTTTCGTCTTTTCAATTCCAAAGACAGGTTGAAGAGTTGAAATTAATGTGTTTCTGGACAGCTTTTCTCAGCCTTGACTGAACCTAAATGTTGAGCGCCTTCTCATTATAAAACTCCTTGGGCCAACATTTGTCACTGTCCAGGATAAAATCCTCAGATTGGATTCTCCTTCGTCACGAGATACTCCCGAGTCCCCGATTCCATTTCTGATTCAGTCCTCGAACGCCTCAAAGGAATCATTTCAAATCCCTCAAAACCTTCCCTCTCAACTTTGTTGCACGTCGTACTTTCTGGCACGACTCGTGGCCAGTATTTTGTACGTGAGCGAGACAAGTCCATGTTCAGCTGACACTGAGTCACTTGTCACTTTGCAAGCCAAACGCCCCAGCTCCACAGTGGTAAAGAGTGGAGCTCACCACACTCCTGTATCCCCAGGCGCTTATTAACCTTCTGTCATGCAGGTGATTCCGTTCGTATCGATGTCGGGATCAGATATCGGCGGCCCGCAACGTTCTCAGTATCGCTTTTGCTTTCTTTTGGAAAGCTTGGTGCCTCTCGAGTCCCAAGGCACCACCGTCGTGGTGTTGGCTCCCGAGTGTCTTGCTCATAGCTTCAGAGCTTCTCCCTCTAACAGCTAATACATTCAAAACCTACTTACGGTTGCAGTCTGGATGAGCATCTGTGTTTGGGAAATCTTCCTCTGGAATTTAATAGGTCTCCCTCGTTCCCCGGATGTACTTCCGCGAGCTCATCCGTCGTTACAAAGTGATCACACTCCCATGACTCGCCTCCCTGGCTCCCCAAACAAGGTCAACAAACACTGTACTTTTCCCACTTGATCACTTTTAATTATCCATCCTATATCCGAGCCATCCAATAGCCTTCTCACCTCCCCCCTTTCTAGATTTTTGTTGCACATCTCAAAATATGGCACGACTCGCATTCCTGCCTGTGAACCTGAGAAGTCCGCTCAGCGCATTTTGTCGACCGAGCAATTCCCAACAAACGACGCGGAAATCATGCTACAAGTGGATCCTCGCGCCCATGCGACGGCGCTTATTGACTTTTCTCTCCACACCTGTCATCGTGATCAGCCCATGGTTCACGATAGCCTCAGCCTCCCCTGACTCCAGCAGATCTACTTTCGCCAAAAATCACGCAGATTCCAGCTCCTTGGTCAAACTCAAACTCGCCCACCTATCGTAGAAATTGGCAGATAAGATAATATCTTATGCAAATTTTTGCGTTTTTTTCTTCGGAAAAAAATATACCCTTTGGTGGTAATACAGTATCTTATCTGACTAGCATCTTAACTGGGGCATAATATCTTATCTGCCTGCTACGGTAACTTCCTTAACCACACCACCAAGCCTCAACCAAAACACCTCAAAACTTAGAATCAAACACGCACGCGAGTAAGTCCGCGGTGGAAAAGTCAGAAATGAGCAAAACGATCGAGTCATGGAAAAGCCCATTTCATCATCTGGACCCTCCGATCCTGACTCGAGCCGCGAAAGCGTTCCACAGTTGCGGCTCCACCGCAAAATGTCTCCTGACAAGCTGCCTGACTCGCACATATTCGGCACAGCCTCATGACAGACACTGACTCGGCCTCATTTTTGAGATGTGCAACAAAACTTTTGGTCCTCTCTTGTCGTCCCACAATTTTCTTTTTGTAAGTTAAGGGAGGTGTCGAGTGGTTGGTTTACGAACGCTCAGTGGTCCAACTGATGATGAGCAGTGAGGTGGAGTTTGAGTTGGGCGGTTCGAGAGCGGTCGCAGGGGTGGCAGAAGCGGGCTATACAGGGGAGAAAAAGGTGGCCCAAATTGGCCCGTGCCTATGTCCTTCTTCTAGGGTCAAGAACAATTGTAAAACCACAGTTAAAATTTCTAAAAATCCGTTGGAAGACAGTTTGACTTCTTTAAAGCTTTAAAATCAAGTTTTAGTAAATTTAATCAAGTTTTGTGGAAGTTTTGTTATTGCTGAAATATATGTTTTGGCGAGGGCACACGTGCCAATTTGGGCCACTTTTTTCTCCCCTGAATAGGCGGGTGCCTGCAGTCAGAAAGTGGGGCGGGGTGAAAGCGCGGAAAGAAACGCGGAAATCCTCCTGGTTGCGATGTGCGACAAAACTTCCTATTGAAGTTGAGTTGAGAACTTCCAGGAAAGAGGATAGGCTGGACTGAGGATGGAGCGAGAAGAATGGGATGATGTGGTGGTGAGATCGCTACTGATGGACAATTGAAGGATGAGAAATGAGGTGAGTGATGGTGCCACTGTGGGTTGTGAGGTGATGGGGAGAGGAGGACGGAAACGAAGCCGGCTGTGAAGATTGAGCACCGAGATGAGAAAGTGAGAAGTGGGGATAGAAACTGAGACACTGAAGGGACTACAGAAGGCATTGAATCTCTCCTCGCAGTGGGTCTATTGGAATGCAATGTCTATTAATCGTAACCAGAAATCAAAACCTGAACGCAGTCGGCCTTACAAGCGAATACAGCACTTTTCCCATCCTAACTTACACAAAGAGGGAACGATTAACCGTCCTTAACAGCCTCAATAACAGCATACTCCCAACAAGTCCCGACTGTCTCACACTCCTCAATCATCTTCCCATCCTCCCCTCACCACTTCTCGCCTTCCACGAATGGTCCCAAAATCTCCTTCCAAAGCATCCCTGCCCACCATACTCTTCAGCTCCTGCTTCGTGCACTCCGCATTCACAACACCTCGTTCTTAGTCTGGCCCGTCAATAATCGAGAATCCATCCAGATCGTGCGACACTGAGGCCAGGAATCGTACGTTGGAGATCGTACTGCCTTCGCACGGAGTCCGGCGTCAGCCAGCCAGATTGGGAAGAGCACCGGAATTGTCGTTCGAGGTTGACGATGAGGTGAGTATCGAGCCAGGCGCGAAGGAGGGGTCCGAGAATTGACGGAATGGGTGCGGGGTCGAGGATTGTGAGGATGGAGGGAGCCGCCTGTTGATTGTGAAGGGAAGGAGAGCGTTCTGGAGGAGGCAGAGGGCGATGTGATGGGCCTCAGGGGTTGGATTTGATGCCGATAGGAACGACGAAAATGCTGTAAGAAAGGTCAGCATGGCGAGTAGGCAAGAGTGGTCAATATCACTTACCTTTGTTTTCATATAGGGAAAGGAGCTTCTTCGCTGCCAGAGCAGGTGTTTCCACGCCACGTCCATCAGGATTGAAAGCAGGATCGTCTGAATGAAGAGCCTTCAATGGCGAGCATCCATAATTGTTTCTCAAGTTCCAGCTCTCGATAAACAGACGCATCCGCAACTCCCATCCATTCTTCCTTCAATCGCTCAAGAATAATCTTCAGGCTTGCGGCACCCATCTTCCGAATGTTCTTTTGCAAATGTGTGAGCTCTGAAGGGCGAGGCGCCCCTTTCCTCTCTTTGATTCGTCGAGGCAACTTTGGCGGAAGGATATCGGTTTGCTCGACTATCGTGGACCGGCATTGCCATGTCTCAGGCGGTCGCCAAGAATCCGACGGTGGTTGTTTGGGTCGAAGGACGAGATCTCTCTGAGTACCTCCAACTTGCCGGGGTAGTGGCAGTATCGAAGACTCTTCGGTCAAGCTGAATGTCGGGATGGGGAAGTCGAAGGTAGAAAATGTTGGGGATCTACTTGGTGAGAAAAGGTTGAGAGGCACGAATGGGCGGACTTACGGGTGTGAAGGCGAATCACTGATTCTAATCGGGACTGCCCCAGCGGAAGATATCCGAACGATAGTCGCGACTCGCTCGTCCTCATTGACGCTGTCTCGTGGGGATACCGTCACCTCAGTACTTTGAGTGACGTAGGAATTGCAACTCTGACGTTGAACTATTTCGCCTTTCCTTCTGGTAAAGTTTGAGCCCCATGAAGATTCTGTCGCTGCGAATGAACTCCCTGTCCATCCCGAGAATATCGATCCTAAATTTATTTAGCTCATTCAAATCCAAAGGATGAGACGCAGACCATATGAAGGACTGGAAACATCTGTATTGATGTTGGATTGCTGGTCATCGTCCGAGTAGCTTTTTGGTGGAATTCTCGCAGTAATTGTCTTTTCCCTACAGGATTCTTGATTTGAAGAATTCGAAGCGGTTGTATAAGTTGATACACGCTTCGATGCTTTGGTGACATGGTCGCTCCGTATGGTGGTCAGTTTCGAGCAGGTCGGATCAGATTGCACTGGGAGTTGGTTTGAGCCTCCTGTGTTTGCTGTGATTATCACGATGTGGCAGTGTCTGCGAAGACATAGAAGTCTATTGAATGTTTATTACGTTCTTGAAAGCAACCTTACAATACTTTCCATGGTCACCAATAACACTGGTGGCAGTTCAACTGAATGCCAGTGTACCGCGTCGCGCGATATTTCACCGCTCTACGCCATGTTTTCTTTGGACACGATTTCATAACCAATCTATGATAACTAATGAACTTGCAATTTAAAATCAGACAACGATGTATACATCACTGGAGAGAATCAGAATCAATTTCTTCTGTCAAAGCCGAAACTCGAACGTCAACCAATAGGTGAAGTATCCACTGTTCGTTCATCAAGGTCAAATCCATAGGATCTTCCTTATCTCAAAGTTGCTTCTCTATGGAAAAGCAAGGTAATCTTCCATCACATCTTCATTTATATGGCTTCTTACATCAAGGTCCTTTTCTCCTTCTTCAATCGAATAATCTCGCCAAGCAAATCATCTCTCTCCTTCTCCAGTGCCACCGTATCCACCTTTCCAAGTCCTTCTTGCACAATTGGTACCATAGACTGGAGGACTTTCGACGGATCTTCAGAAGAGACTGTATTTTCTTGCATGTCCTTCGTCCAAGCCCGGAGCCCTGGCCCGAGATGATTGGCGATACGTTCGAAGCCTCCGGGATTTCCACCACCGCCCAAAATGGCAGTCATAAATGGACCTGTGAGTGACCAGCGGAGACCAAGTCCTTGGGTAATGGTGGTATCTATTGCATGTTAAATATTTCGTCAGATGGGAGGCTTGATGGCAAGCGATACTCACCCAACTCTTCGGGTGTCACAACTCCTCTCTGCACAAGCGAGAATGCTTCCATGAGGAGCGCACACTGGAGACGGTTCGCCACGAATCCAGGAACTTCTTTCCGAACAACTACTGGATATCTTCCTAGAGAGGAGTAGAATTCCTTGGTACGTTCAATGACCTCCGGAGCGGTTGTTGGGTGAGGCACGATTTCGACCAACGGGATCACGTGGGGTGGGTTGAAGGGGTGACCGATGAGAATTCTTTCGGGTTTCTTGCATTCGGTGACGAATTTTGAGGATGGTATTCCGGAAGTTGCGGACGCGATGATAGCCGTTGGTGATGAGTAGGCATCAAGCTGGGAGAACAGAGGGATCTTGATGTTGAGTTTCTCTGGTCCAGACTGTTCGTGAGATATTAGCTTTGCGACTCGTGATATGAGTTCTACTTTCTCATAGATCGAAGAAACAATCAGCTCTCACTGGCAGCTGATGATCATTCAAGGCCTTAATTATACATACTTCTTGAACAAAATCACACTCCTTCAGCCTAGTCTCCAAATGATTGACTCTGCTCAGGAACTCATAGTTCTTCATCGAAGCACCTTCTTTGAAACCCTGCTTCTCAATTGTCGGCCATACCTTCTGTAGGTAATCTTCCAGCTTCTTCGCTGATGCAGGCGTGGCTTCAGAAACGAAAACGAGGACCTTTAAACCCTGTGCGAGGAAGAGCGCTGTGAAGCTCCTGCCAATGACGCCGGCGCCAATAATGGCAACGGTACGAATATTGTGGGACATGAAGGGCAATAGATTTTGCTTTGAAAGTGGAGAGTTCGACTGGAGGTACTGTTTTGAATTAGAAGGTCCACAGGCCGTCAGCCAGCCGCAAGACTCGGATAAAGAATGCAGGCAGGCTGTCAGCAACTGCAGGAAGTCTGATAGGCTGGAAGTCGGAATTAGTTTCAGTGACCACTTGAGAAAGTACGGACGCGAATAAACCGCTGGACTTTCGGATCATTTGGTACAGTGAAATTCTAGAAAAAGCTCGCCGGAAGTGAGATCGGATCTGTTTTCCCTGCCGTAGATACAGAGTAGTGTGAAGTCACTTACACGGTGAATACCTGCGAGGCTGCAATTTGCAACTGCACATGGAGCTCCGAGGAAATTCAGAGATAATTACATAGGAGTCTCAGAAAATTCAAACTTATTGAAACGACCCTTCTTCCACTCGTTGCACTTCGAGCAGAGGTTGGTTGATAGTCCGCTGGAAGCGGGGTAACATTACCCCGCTTCCCCCGAAGAGGCCACTGTTCGGTCTGGAACAAATTTTGCATGCTTTCTTTGGCTCTACCGTACTAGCAGAAAATCTCACAGTTGCTTTGTATATGCCGAAAATGACGATAACACTGAAGATGGAGCACTGCTGACTATCTCGGCCCTGAAACGAGTCCCTTAACCTCGAGGCTGAAAGCCTCTTGTACTGCATCACACTCTCCCGTTTCCCTCGCTATCACAGGTCCTTTATGGTCGGAGTCTCGACATGAAGCAGTTTGATTCCATCCTTGGACCTGAGCTATTGCTCCTTTAGCCTGCGTTGTGGGATGAGCAAACTTTGAGCCAGGCTGGCATGTGGCAATGGGCTAGGCCATAGTGGACAACTGTGATTCCGCCTGCACCTTCATACCTCCTGGGATTTCTGCTCTACCTTTTCGCCTCAAAATTACGCAATTATAGCCTTTTTTTTAGTAAAGTGTACTTACAATTGCGAATTAAAAATTATCATAGACGGAACGGACCAGATGATGTTCTTTCCAGAAGTATTACGAGTACAGCCAGCCAAATAATGCTTCGCCGCGTGCAACCAACCTCCTCTACCTACACAGCATCCTTGACTCGACCAGTCCTCTCCTGCATCCATGGTCCAATTGCGGGCCTCAAAGTGACGGAAATGTCATGTTACTGGAAGCGTTCGGCTAGATTCTGAAATCGCTGATGGCTGCGTGGAAACATTTGACCATACGACAGTTCCAGTATCTGTACCAGTGGGTGTAGTAATAAACTGTTCTGCATATCGCCCTTAATTAAACTTCCGTCTCATCATATCGGTGCTGGCAGATGGTGGTCAATTCATCGAGAGAATAGAGGTTAAGAATGTTGCCTATACTGTAGCCAAGCGTGCAGAACGAGGAGCCTTACGTCATGCGGTGATACCAAGGTGTAAAGGGCTCATGGAAGTTTCATTCGTGCTCATCAGGATCCAGGCAGGTTTTACTTAATCCTTTTAGCGTGCTCTCCAACTCCCTCATCTTCCGCTTCAAGCCTCATTCTCACTTGTCACGGCCTCCAGTTCGCTCCTGTGATATGCTGTTTCCTATATTGCGCCGTGGTCTGCAGGCTTTTCTGGGCGTTCTTCGTAGTGATCCACGGGTTAGGCATTTCCCCGTCGTCTTCAAAAAGGTGTCTGAGGCAATCCGCTGAACTCGGTGTCCTAAGGGACATGCACCACATCTCTTGCCCTATTGCATGCCGAGCTAGCTCGTAATCACTAGTAGCAGCGCCGGCATTTGACTCGCTCCAGAAGACCGTATGTAAAGGGTCATGTACACCTGGGTTTGCAATAACAATCGAACTGCAAGATGCAGATATTGCCTTGCCGCAACATTCACGTGAGACTGAAGGGGGAAGTGACGGAAGAATCTGACAGTGAAACAAGCAATTGAAGAAATCAAAGCCGCGAAGGGGCGATCGTGAGGTCACGTACCTGTCGAAAATTCTCTATCCGTCTCAACTGTCATTGGACACTGGACACATTGAAACATGGCCGTCCCTGTTTAGGTACAGAACCTACTATAGCCTTGCGAACTTCGATGCGTTAGATTATACAAGGACTGTTCGTCCTTTTTGCCTGTATTGACTTGTCAACATGCGAGAAGAGGCGATTAATAAGAGTGACGAACATGTCTGACCCCGCTCCCGCAACTACCATATAAGGACAGCGCAGACACCAACAGGAATGGCCATCCAAAGTCAAACAAAATGATATAAGACAATGGGAGTCGATATCATAACTGGAGCTCAAACCGTGGCGCCTGAATGAGTCTCACAACCTTGGATACAGTCAGGGTACCATTGATTGCATCCCCTTCTTAGAATTCCTGGCTAATGAGAATCGGACGTGGATCAAAAAGAAGAAAGCTCATGGAAGCCAAATGTCGATCCAGGATACATGGAAACTCTCGACCTCATGCGACAAATGCTCCATTTCACAGCAGTCAACCCCGTCGAGGATGTGCGGCATCTCACTTTTGGATGGATTTCTCACCCGCCTTCCAAAATCGTCAAGAAGTTGAAATTCCTAGCGAATTTACCCCGAAGCGGCACGCCACAAAAAGCCAGTAGCACCTGCAAATTTGAACCGTGTTATGAAGACTTTGTGGCAGTGGCGGAGGCCGGGGAGCGCGGTGAAGATAGAATGGGTCGAGATGAAGATTGATTACTTGGAACGAAAAGCGAACAACGATTCGGGCAAGAAAGTTGTTGTTCTATATTCATGGCGGTGCCTGCTTCTTCGGAGGTCTTGCTCATCGACCTCAGGTTCAGAGGCATGCCAGAAATTGAGCCGCCAGGAATTCGCATCCCTGTGGACAGTCGCTGATGGTCCAAAATTCAGGTTAAAGGGAAGAGTGTTTGCTCCCAGGTATCGACTAGCGACGCAATTTCCATTTCCATTGAGGCACAGGATGTCTTGTCAGCCTATCTTTATCTTTTGGCGATTCAGTTTGTGCTTCCATGGCTCCCGAAAACACAAGAGACTAACTGAGAAATTCTAAGAGATCCTACAGTAGTACCATTGTCGTTGCAGGTGACTCTGCAGGAGGCGGCTTATGTGTCTCCTTGTTGATTATCCTACGAGACCAAGGTCTACCTTTACCTACTGGAGCAAGTCTTATCTCCCCATGGGTTGACTTGATCCACTCATTCCCAAGTATCATTTACCAACCGGCTGGAACTACGTTCCAGCGCATGGTTCCCACGCCAGGCCGTCGATCTCATGGCCACCACCAAATTCCGATGAGATGAAGACCCTACATTGGCCCATACATCCAGGAGCGGATCCCGATTTCGAAATTAAAGTAGATGGTCAGAAAGTTGTACTCAAAGGTCAGTTCCAGATCTACGCACAGAATACCCACTTTCAGATTCCATTGGTACCCGGAATACTGGCCGCATCATTGGGACGTCTCTGTCCACTCCAACTCATAGTCGGAGGCGGAGAAGTCCTCAGAGATGACAGATCTATTGTCGTTGCAAAAGTGGTTTATTAAACTACGAAGCGCTGACATGTTTTGATCTATGCTGAAAGCGCATTCGGAAAATAAGCTAAAGCGGAGAAATAATGACGCAGAGGGCATGTTGGGCAAAGAAACCTCGGCGGACCCACACAACTTACTGAGTACTTGGAGTCTTGCATCGCGAGATCAAGGAATTTGTGGATGAGATGATGGAATAGCTGTCGAGAGTTGGGATGCGGATGAGGGCGAAGAGAAGTCCGCTTGCCGCGCTGACTTTGATTGTCACATCAACCTGCGTAAATGTCGGAATTCTTCCCTATGATTCACATGACTTCGCGAACCCAGTAGGTAGGGAGCTGAAAACTCAACTCAGCTCCCATCCACATCTCGGGATCAAAATCATAGCCCAACTGGGGAAGCTCTGACAACAGAGACTAAAATCAACTAAATCGTCCAACAGAAGAGTCTAGAGTTGTGATACTGGGTACCGACCATAGACGGGAAAGAGTAAGTGCAGCTGCTGTAAAGCAAGCGTTGAGTCCCTTTTTTTGGCAGATCTCCATGAATATATCAATCTAACTCAAGCTGCCTTCCGCAGCGTCAGGTTCAAGATAGAAATATAGTTGTCCTATCCATCACCAAATGGCCCTTAGCACCATCGTTTGTAACATTTCTCCTCCTCCAGCGAGGTTTATGACTCGGTACTTGGAGTGAGATCGATCCTGTCAGGAGAGTAAGTCTCAAATATTGCGTATCAACGTCATGTCCATCATACGTTTCTCCTAGGCCGACTTCCAAAAAGTCCGATAAGGCCTTCAATGAGTATCTCGTCGTAGGAGCCTCTAAGTTTTAGTCAAAACCCCTCCATTGCCACTAGGACAGTGTGAAGGATGTCTAGGATTATGATACTTCAGCATCCAAATGCTCCCCTCTCCCTAGAAACTCTTTCCACCTTTTCCTTCTTTGACCATGTCCTCGCTATATCGATTGCATCTCGAGGTGCCCACAGCTCCAGAATGAGGAAGATGATATAATCGATCACACAACACATGCAGAATAACTGTCCCGCCCATATGCCGCAGCCGTAGTACCTCTTCAATCAATCGATGAGGGCAAAACTTTGAGCACTGGCCATTCCCCTCGTTGCACTCCAACTAGCCGCATCTACAGCATTAGATCCATAAAAATCTACCTCGCTCAACACCCCTGAGATTCCATCATAAACCCTTTCTGTTCTCTCTGCCACGTTTGTCCAAGAATACAGCTTTTTGATTTGGTCATGGAACTCCCATGGCCGGACTTCATTCGCTCGTAGTTTCCTAATGGCCTTTCCAGTCGCCAAAACAAGGTCATCTTCGTCTGGCTTCGCGAATACTGTCATTTGTCCAGGAAGAACCTCCGGAATTCCACCAACTTGTGTACAAACCACGTATAAACCACAGCTTGCTGCTTCCACGATAACAGTTACAAATGCTTCTGTTAAGCTGAGATGTACATAATTGTGACCTCGAACCATGACATCTCGTACTTCCTCGTGTCTCACAGGGTCTAGCATTTCTACTCGGTCTTGTACGACGTTCCTTTCTAGCATTTGTTCCAGGTCGATTGCTTTTGGACCTGACCCAGCTATTATGAATAGTACGTTTAGATAAGTTACCAATATTCGAGGAATTGCTGCAACCAGAAGATCCGTCCCCTTGTTCTAGAAAAGTCTTAATACGACCACTATTGTTATGGTGTCGTGGGGGCCAAGATGCTCTGGTGCATGGGCGAAGGATTCGGTAGGGTAGGAAGGCTGGGATAGAGGTCGAAAGTGCTCTGCGACAACTGCGTTGGGTATAACAGATACCATGAGGGGGTCAAGGGAGGCTCGGAGGACTATATTTTCCTTGCTTGAGGAGGCCAGCAGGTGATTGAAGAGGTTTCTTGGGGACATGCCATGTATGACTGACGCAGATAACATGATCTACATCACTTAGCGTGAATTTGAGAAGCTTGTTTGTTAAGATACTTGCGGCGTCTGCAAAGCCAAATAACGAGTGATCCGTGAACACTGTCCGTAACCCCATAGTCCTTGCATGTAGAATAGCTTCATGGCACATACTGCTGAGACTTTGATGTCTATGCACAATCTCAATCTGGTCTCGAATAACAATATTTCGAAATATTGGGAAGACCGAGAAGACGGTTGGGAAAGTTGAAGCTCGATAAATGACGAAGAATGGGACATGGTATACTTTGAGGCCATTTGCGAGGTATCGTATACCAGTTCTTCCTACGTATACGTGTGTGATTATAACAACTTTGTGTCCTCTATCGATGAGCTTGGAGGAGAGTTGGTAGATGTGGCCTTCGACTCCTCCTGGTTGAGGGAAAAAGAAGTCGCTGAACATGGCAATGTTGTAAGGCATGATTAGCGACGGCGGCGGGCCTTGAGGCCAGCTTGTGGATTAAAGGAGGGGAGGTGCATGATTGTAGAGAGGTGGTACCGCGGGTCTGACCCAGTCGTCGTCGGATGTATTGGAATGGAAGACACGAGCGGCGTTGAGTGGAAGCACAGAAATCTTGGTCTCGTAAAACTGTTCGGGATACGAAAACCTTTCAATTCTGCAACAACCATTTTGCGTCGCAACACCTCAATATCGATCAGATGTAGCCATGGCCTCCCAAATCTACACTCGATTTATCCAACCGAATAAAAACAAAGTTCTGGCAGTCTCGCAGACACCACAACCCTCTGCGATAGCCCAAACTCCTCCTTAAAACTACCCCACAACCAACCCGAAATGATGCCCTTTCCACCTATGCGCCCTATTCCCTCCTCCAAATCGAAGACGAAGCCTGCAATTGAACTAATAGAATCTGAAACGAAACCCCAACCTCCCCCGATTACTACCAAACGCAAGCCCGAGGAGTTTGTCGAGAAAGCCCTAAGAAACCAAAGAAGCAGAAGAAATGATTCTAGAATAGGTTTACCGATGAATGAAGATATCAGTAGAAATCAAGCCACGAAGTTACGAGAGTTGATCGTTCTGCTATCGATCGAAACTTCCTGCGATTCGTACAAAGCGTGTCATTTACTATTGATATGTCTCCAAGAACATACTTGCGAATTGTAAGGCTAACTTTCAGACACCTGAGCGATGGGAGGAGTTAATGAAGGCCTTTCGAGATATTTTATATGCAAAAACCGAAGACGAGTATAACGGTATCTTGAGCGAGTTTAAAACCGAGTTCTATTTGAATAACGGCCGCCCTCATACTCTCTCTCCTTAAACGCGACGCCAATAGAACTACGAAAAGTCACGGAGATGGAGCTTGGGCGGCAAGCAGTTTAGGGCATGTTTTAGGGCAATGACTTATACTTTATCATCAATATACCGTTCACACGTGGGTTAATCGATTCTTTCAGTGGAGCACAACAACCTCTCGACTCGAAGCCGCACATACGGTATTAAAGCTTTGGATTAAAAACCTCTCAAATAACTTAACGAGAGTATGAGAGTCGATACAGCTTGCTCTAGATGATCAATTGGACGAAATACGCGTTAAAGAAGCGCAGCAAGCTCAAGGAACTCTTGCTAGGCTTTTGAATAGGTTTTATTACCAAATTCTCAGCAAGATTTCTCATCATAGGCTATATATGCTCCAAAGCAGTGTAGGCATTTCCAGGAGCAACAACGTCTTAAGAGTAAATCAGTACTATTTGTACCTGTCTTTCTCTTCCTTTAGACGAACGTCTGTTAGCATATGATTACAGTGAAGAGCGAATAGAACAGGACGGAAGTATGTAACTAGCATACGAGTCTCTTTCGTAACTAACTTGATATAGTTATTACTTCTTACGACTTTCACCTTCATTATTTGACTTCTTCCTAGCTTTACTTACGAACCTCCTTTACCTTTTATTATCGACTTAATATCACAACAACGACGTTCTAAAGAAGCCAATAAACGATTAGCTTATGTACAGGCACACGATCAACGAAGATTAGCTCAATCAGGTCGAATATTAAGTCAGTTTAAAGGTTAAAATACGCTACTAAGACACTATTTAGCGTGCGTAAAACCTCGACATAATAAAGCTATACTTAATTATCGTGGTCTAGACTGAGTCAGAGTTGCCAGGCTTCGCTTCACTCCCGGTGTCAAAAAAGGAATTACGACTCATACGGGGAAGTGTATCGGGCCAAAGGTTATTCCGCTTACGAAAACGTCAGTCCTCCGGCGCATCTAAGCAGCCCGAGCCAATTTAGAGATTCAAAAGTGCGAAGATATATTGATCGCGAGATCCAAAATTGCAAGTACGTTACCGCAGCACGACCGTTCTCCTACTTATAAAGGGATTAGGGCGCCAAGAAAGGAGACATCACTTCAGCCACAATTGCATTGAGGCACGCTCTTCCCTTCCCAAGCCGCTAAACGTTGCGTCCTGCGATTCAACCTATTTTCACTGTCAGTCATGGCGTCTCCAGAGACAATTGAGGGGTCAGAGGCTCGCGTAACAGCGAATCTAGCCAAGATCCTCTCCCCAGAAGAAAACACCTACACGGTATCCGAGAAGCGCATCCCGATGCCGGACGGTATCGAGTTGGCCGCCGACTTCTACCAACCCAATCTTCCGGCGGACAACAAGCCCCACGGCCTCATCTACGTCCTCGGACCGTATGGCCGCAAAGGTGTGATGGCCCTCCTCAACGCGAAGTGTTTCGCCACGCGTGGATACATGGTCCTCTTCGTCAGTTGTCGCGGCACGGCCGGCTCTGGAGGAACCTTTGTAGCGGCCATGGCCGAGCAGGCAGACTCACAGGTCGTCGTCAAGTGGATGCGCGAGCAGCCGTGGTACCCGGGCAAGTTCGTCACATTCGGGCCGAGCTACCTGGGCTACGTGCAGTGGGCGTTGCTGCGAGATCCGCCCGAGGACCTTATCGCTTCGGTGATCCTGTGCAGCGTGTACGACCATTCCCGACTTACCTGGACCAACGGGGCGTATCGCATGGACCGCATCTCCTGGTCCTACATAGTTGCAAGGCAGGACGAGGCCAATGGCGGCGGAGTCTCGAGCATACTCGACCCCAAGAAGCTAAAGTCCGTCATCGAGGCCACGCCCCTCTTCGACGCGACGGAGCGCTTCCTCGAGGGGAGGGCAACGTACGCGTTGGACTTCATGACTACTCCGAACGTCGATGACCCTTTCTGGGCTCGGTGCAAGCACCGCACAGCCCTGGATCTCGTCAATGTTCCCTTGCTCCTGCGAAGTGGATGGTACGACACCTTGACTGTCCAGACCCTGGCAGCGTACGCTCGCGCGCGCGACCGTGGCATCAAAGTCTACCTCACCGTCGGATCTTGGACACATATCGAGGCCTGTGGGTTGAATGCGATGCCCGAAGTCTTTAATTTCCTGGACGAGTACGTCGCCGGCCGGAAAACGGATCACCGCCCGCTTTCGGTCAAGGTATTCGTCACGGGCGCCGAAGAATGGCGCTCCTTGCCGTCCTGGCCGCCGGCCACCGAAGAGCGCACCTTTTACCTCCACGGTGACAAGACGGTTGGTGCGCAGCCCCCGGCAGCTGACTCGCCGCCTGTGTCTTTCACCTACGACCCCCACAATCCCACGCCGAGAGTGGGAGGACCCCGGATGGTCCGCGGTGGACGGGTGGACGACAGCGTTTACGCTTCGAGGTCCGACGTCCTCGTCTACACAAGCGCGCCGCTGAAGGAGGATGTGGAAGTAATGGGCAAGCCCGTCGTGCAGATCGGACACTCGACCGACGTCCCGTACGCTGATCTCTGGATCCGCCTGAGTGAGGTCGACGCCGACGGCGTGTCGCACAATCTCACCGAGAATTGGCAAGCGCTGGACGGCGTGGAGCGACAGGGAGGGGAGTTTTTGCTCACGCTGGTGGATCGGGCGCATGTATTCAAGAAGAACACGTGCATCAGGGTGATAATTGCTGGCGGCTCCTTTCCCCTGGTGGCGCGGAATCCGGGGACGGGGGTGAACCGAACTCAAGCGAAAGAACTGAAGGCTGTGACGCATACCGTCCAGCATGGGAATGGAATCTCGAAGCTCATTCTGCCATGCTCGCCTTGATATGTCGGATGGCACGAGGTGCGCTTAGGGCCAATCGGTTGCATACAATGAAGCCAGGTTGGTCAATAGCAAAAGATAATCGAATCAGCCGTGGACGACTGGATATAAGCTCCCTAGCTACCTAGGTACTTAATAAACGTACCTTAAGTTAACTGGTCATATTCGAAGTACATGTTCGTTTAGGGGTACAATGACAATATCAATGTAAGAACATCTGGTTATCACACGTCAATCCTAACATGAAGAAAATCTGTTTCTGTTCGGAAAATTGAGTAGGGCTGCTTTATCAGCAATATTGGGTGAGTTAAGTGAGGCGGAGGTGGGAATACAGGCTCCAACTCCCTATACGGCTGAGCCTGAGCCCCCTGTACAGCCGAGACCAGCTCACAGTACATCTGAGACTATCTCCTAAGGGCCTTAGGCATCTAAAATGCAACAGACTTCGACTTGTGTAGTTTAATCACGACATTCTCACAGGATCTCAATTCTTTGCCAAGTTTTACACGGCAATTTTTAGCGAAATGGCACAAAACCCATCCACCATAAACTGCAACGATATCGTCGAGAGTGTTTCAAATTTCTACACTTTCCTTACCACCCACCCATTCCTTCCTGCCTCTGTCATCAAGACACCACCATCAGAAGGCTGGCCCGAAGAACATCGCGAAGTCTTCCGCAAAATGGGCAAATCCAATGAGGTCGTGGATTTGCTTTCTCACTTGCCATACATTGACGATGACAACTGGGAATGGTTCCACGACACTAAGCCAATCAATTACATCAATCCGCTAAGTTTGAGACGCATCGATGGCAATTATAAAAGCAAACGTTACCTCTTCGAGCCTCAGGAACAGAATCTTCCAGCTCATGTGTTTTCATTGACGAATGGGAAGCTCAATGGAATTTGGTTGTTGCTTGACACACAGGCTGGTATGTAGGGTCTTTGGATTTTCTTACGTATATAGTTGGAATGGACTTTGTTAACGTCTCTGTAGGTACTATCACTGAATTTTCAGTCCTCAATGGCCCCACACCACAAGTTTCGGAGGAGCAGCGTGCAAGTGGCTCAATCTGGCGTCTCTATCCCACCAAACCTGTTAGAGCATTCTTCGCAACGTGTCAAGAAAAGATGCAAGGAGAGGCTTCATCCACAGCATGAAGTGCAAGCCGAGAATCTTGTAAAGGAATAGCTAGCAGATGTAACCACAAAGGAGATGAGATATAAAGGGTTTCAAGTGTAATCATTCTGGCCATTAAGTGGTCAAAGCGAATTCTAGTGGCTTTCATTAATCGTGTGGTTTTCATCATCTTGAAATAAGAGTAAAATTGTGCGAATTACGACTATACATGATGTTGTTAAGTGATAATGCTAATCAGCTGGCGGCTCCATTAAGTAACTCGCGAAGTTCCTTCTGCATTTGTTGTTTCGACTTTTTGGGAGGCGCCGGCATACCTGTTATCTGTGGGAGATCAGCACTGGCGACTCGAGTGTCTGGAGTTGATGTCGGAGTTGGTCCGGCGACCCCGTTGGCTAAAGAGGTAGTGGTAGCTGTAATTATAGCCGGCGTGGTCTTGCGAACGCCACGAATCATGGCTGATTCGATGCCCAACGCTTGCTTCTCAGCGGAGCATTCTGTGTCGGCACATCTGTGAAAGCCGAACTGCTCACACAATTCCTCATGTGCCTTGAATCTTGACCAATTCTGCATCATTTTGAATCAAACTGTACACGATGTTTGCTAGCATATACTGAAGGGTCGCAAATATGCTCATATTTCCGTGATTGGTCTTATCCTCTAAAGTTAACGTAGCAACATCTCCAACAACTCGGGTGTCGGACACGGCCGTTGCTTCATCAGCTTCGACCGCCCACCCCACGTCCAACGACGAGCATACCGAATCTGATACAAGATACGCTCGGAATCTAACAATCCCAGGAGCAATATGAGCCATTCTCAACTCTCAGCCGGAAATTGGTGGTCGACGCTGAAGACTTCTGCAGTCTCTCTTGGGTCCCATAACCGTGTTTCAGCGATGGCCTAATCCCCGCAACCTTAAGCATCTACCTCCACCAACAAATCCTCCGCACCCTCACCCCCAAAGGCGTGTCCGTGCCTTCATTTTACAAACTCTACCTGATCCCCGGCCTTCTCCACTGCAGCGGCTCTCTCGGAGATGCACCCTGGTATATCGGTGGTGGAGGCCAACATTATACGCTAGGAATGAATGTGAGGAGCGTCCCGGATTTGAGGATCCGAGACATGACGTGGTGTTGGCGTTAATGAGGTGGGTTGAGGAAGGCATTGCGCCGGAGGAGTTGGTTGCGACGAAGTTTGTGGACGATAGGGCCGAGAGGGGGGTTAGGAGACAGAGGCCTCTTTGTCCGTATCCAATGCAGGGGAGGCGGGATGGGCTAGGAGATCCGGATTTGGCTGAGAGTTGGGCTTGTAAGGGGCTGTATTGAATTCTGTCGGGAAATCTCAAAAGCATCGGCTTTTGTTTAGATTTTGTGAATTGATTTTCTTTCGAAGGATCTCTAGGTATGTTGTGGTGTATGAGAGAAGCTGGTAGATGATATCATTCAGGGACATTGAGGATCTTGAGGACCTAGGAGGGAAGTTAAGAGAGGGCCATTCGTCGAGTTGTAATCTGTAATTGAAAACAAAGCTCTAGGAGCTTCATACTCCTACCACTTATTCGCCGAATTTGACAAGTCGCACATATAGGGATGGACATCAAGCCAAACATATCCACTGGATAATCACTATGCTCGCAAGAATTCCCTTCAGAACCGGCTTCCTTCTCATCTTCATGGCTCTTACAAATTATCTCACCAATCTGTATAAAGATCAAGCCGCTTCTGCGATGGCAGCAGACGTAGCATTTTTGGCGCGGCGTTGCCGTTCGCGGCAAAGAGGATGATGGATGAGAGACTTGGCGAGCATTGGGCGAGCAGTCTCTTGGGATTTCTTGCACTGTTGCTCTCAACTGTTCCGTTTGTCTTTTTGGCGTATGGAGCAAAGTTAAAAAGTCTGAGTAGTGCTTGTCATAGGTAATATTAATATATTAAGGTTGATGCTTCAGACTAATTAAATAACGTTATAGACAGGAAAAGATTTACCAAAAGTACCAGTACATGTTAGAGCCTTCCATATCATACTCAGTTTTCATTCAAATGCAGAAAGTAACACATGGATCATCTTAAATGTAGAGCGTTCAGGATATCGTGTCTATGGAAGAAACTTCGATTTCGCTTCCCGAAGATGTCTGATGAAGGTTAGTATGTGCCTGCTAGAACCAATAGAGAGCTTACACATCGGAATACTAAGCAAGCATATAAAGACTTGAATACTTGCGATGGCCAGGAAAGTATTTGTGGCGCTACCGGAAAGGATCCATTGGTAAGCACTGAACGTGAGGCCGAAGCAGAAGATGTTCTTGAAGATCATCATGCAAGTAAAAGCCTCGATGGCAATGTCACCTATTTCACCGTTAGCAAATGAACACGTAAGAAGCAACTTGGGGAAATACGATGAGCATCCACGATGTAGAGAGCACTAGCCACAGCACCAATCACCATCCCCATAACCACCATTCCAAAGAAGAAGACCGGCCAGAACCAAAAGTAATTAACCATGTTCGGACCAACGATTCCAAATCCGAACAATCCCGCAGATCCAATGATCAGTTGTGGGATAACAAGCACGATTCGAAACTCGGGTTCGTAAATCCCACTATTGTGTCGGGTCATGAACTTGGCGCTCCAGTCTGCGAGTCCTCCCGCTACCAAGAAACCAAGTATGGCTCCAACCAAAGGGCCGGTATAAGCATAGCCTGTGTTAACTTCATCCCACCAAAGAGGCCAGCCAAGGAAGATGGATCCCAACATAACGCCAATAAAGACGGTCCAGCCAATGAGCGTGCCTTGGGTCAAGCAACCCCATAGAATTGCAGGGTGCACAAACAAGGGAAATGGACGGAGAAATAGTTTCCAGAAGCTTTCATCTGTCTTTCTACCACTGAATGGTTTGAGTGATTGGATGTAGCTCATCTTCCTCGGGATCGTTTGATCAGTGGCTGAGCCTCTAGTAGTTGCCTCTCCAGTTTGTTTCTCAGCCTCTGCGTCCGCTTCAGCTGTATTGGAAGTCGGCTCTGCTACTGGCCCGTCATTTGAAGGTTTATTCTGCTGCTCGGCAGGTTCGGACTGCTTTGTATTCAAGCGGAGGTTCTCGGAAGAGGCAAAATCGGTATTCAGGTATGCGGAACGACGATATGCAGTCTCGGGAACGAAGAATACCAAAGCAGGTAAGCATGCACCCAAGAAGATAGCCGTGAAGTAGAATGTCCACGGCCATCCGATTGTTTTGGTAATCTTTCCAACGAGGATTGGTGTGCAGAAAGCACCTCCGAAGACTGCGAGATTTGTCAAAGCCATGCGTTTTCCTCGTTGCTGCGAAAATCAGCTTACGCGGCCCCAACATGAGCTCCTTGGGACTTACATGAACAAAGTATAAGTCTCCTACGGAAACATTGACAAGTGCTTCGAATGGAGCGGTGCCAACCCCTTGTATGATCCTGGCCCAAAGGAAACTCTCATAGTTTCTCTTAAGGACTCCGTCATAGTCCCTCCATGACGTCGTCCCTGCCCAGATATTCGATGCGATCAGAAGCACTGCTCCTAAAAGGAATAAATGCCTCTTGCCCCATATTCTCGCCGATGGCACAAATAACATTCCTCCCACACCCACTCCCAGTAGATAGTATCCTGTAAGTAATGCGACTCGCCCAAAACTCGTATCGAACTGCCATATTGCGAGATACATGGAGTTGGCTGCAAGGATGGGACCGAGAGCCGTTGCGAATATCGAAATGAGGGCGAGTATGCAGAGTATGGAATCGCGTTTCCAGAGGGGCCAGTTCTGACAATAATTAAAGTCATCGCACGTTGTGAGAGGAGAGAAGACGTACTAAGGGGTCGTTTGGGTCATCACTCGGCTGTGGTACCAGGATGATAGGAACTGGTCCGCTTCTGTCGCACTTGAGACCTTGGATATCTTCTCTTGCAATCTGAGGTCTATCTGGATCATCGAAATATCGTGTAGTGCCTAGAATATGTCAACACGAGGTTGAAATGTGGCTCCCGAGAGTGGCAGACCAGGAACATGTTCCATCACACGATCTTCTAATACTCCTAAACCCATCTTGAGATAATTTCATGTGCTTGACAAGCTCAATAACTCGAGAAATTGAATTCAAGGAATGTTGTTAAAGAATAGGGTGTAGAGCTGTCGTCAGGATGCGATAGCTATCTTGGCGGGGAGGTACAGGCTTCAGAAGGGTGGCGTGATGGGACCGATCCCCTGCCCCCAATGGCCATATCCAGCAATTACGTTCGCACCCTGATGTCCCGAGCTCCACAAACTCCAAAGCAAAAAGGCATTCGTTGTTACTATGAATAGATTGGGGAGAGTATAGTAGAGATTCTTATACCCACGCAAATCCTTCGGCTGTTGTGTTACCCTTCTCGGCCAATGCGAAGTTGAGAGTGACAACAAGGGCTGCAGAAGCTTCCATACACCACCAAACGGAACACTTATTCCGTCAGAATGCATTTGACATGGATACCTCGTGTGTGGAAAAATCAGGTTTGAGGTCAGCCTTATCTCAAAAGTCGGTGCTCTCGGTGGGGTAGCTTCTCTACTTCCATTCTAGTTGATGGAAATTCTTAAATGACCCAATTTCTCTTTCGGAATCAATATTGAAGTCTTGATATTGTACAAACTGTCTAAATATATCTAGTTCTGGCTTTTGAACTAGATTTGCAATGAAGCCAGCATTCATTGGGCTCCTCATCACTCTCTGCTGTGGTCTAGCCTCAGCCCAAAGCAACAACCAAACTTTACCACCATGCGCTGTAAGAGTTCCCTCACGGCAGTCTGTTCTACAAAGATCGCTGGATGTGAGGATCTGGTACGATACTAACCACATGATCAGGAAACTTGTGCCGCAGCATTCACCACACCTGGCGAGGTAGCAGGTTGCAACGGTCTGAACATCGCCTGTATCTGCAGCAATTCGACGTTCATCAGCAGCATTGCCTGCTGTCTATCCGCGAACTGCGACACCGCCGATCAAGTTACTGCCACTAAATATGCGCAACAACTGTGTGGAGATAATGGCGTTACGGTTCCCAGTGCTGTGAGCTGTTTATCCAGCAGCTCGACCGCAACTGCTACACAGTCTAGCGCATCATCGAATTTGACACTTGCTACTACTGCGACAAGCACGTCTTCGAAAACGAGCTCAACGGCCACTACGGCGAGCACTGGTGGAGCTGGGCTGAACAATGCTGGTGTTGGAGCGGGTGTTGCTGGAGGGCTTTTGGCCGTGCTTGCGTTCTTTGGATGATTCGACCCAACCCTACCCTAATACGAGATTGTCAATCTTATCAGTTTGGTCTAAAATCAAAAAAGTGTTGTTGGGAATGGATAATATTAATAAGTAGTACAGAAATTAAGATAAGTTTTAGTTGTCCATTTTCCGAAAGGATCCCGAATCTTCAAGTTGAAGTTTCAGTTGACACTGCTCGAACCCTTTGCAATTATCCAATTCCTTCTTCGACCGTCTACGTTCCGAGTGCAACACCAAAGGCGTACGCTACGCAAAGTCAAAGTCAGCAGCTTTTACGGTATACCTCAGGAGAACAGCAGATCATTTACCATTCGTCATGCAGGTAGCATTGCAAGGCGGATAATCTGGCCATTCCGAGTCCCATTCTGCGTCAACTTTACCACCGAGGCCAACAACGTATCCAATTGCTCATTATGAAGGCCCTTGACTCCGGCATAAATAGCATCCAGTCCTTGGAACCAATGGAGCAAATTGCAATACAGAACTCTGGATAGGGTATTACTTTTGCATAGGAATAACTGGTGATTCGGTTGCGGCAACCACAAGGAGATCAACAACTAGCAGCTCTTCTTCCATCCCTTCACCAACACAATCCGGTATCATGTCAACTTGCAACAAATATGCAGAGGCTCCATCTGACTCCTACTGTTCGCTATTCGCCACGGATGAAGGTATCACAACTACTGAGCTGTATGCTTGAAATGCAATCTTAGGAACCGACAGTGTCAATTGTGGACAGAATTCTTCGCAGATTATTATTATTGTGTTGGAGTGAGTGCCGCACTTACGACTACTTCCTCCTCAGCATCAGCTACGATAAGCAGCGCTATACCTTCTCCAACGCAATCAGGTATTATATCGACTTGTAATAAGTATGCTGAGGCTCCAAGTGGTTCGTATTGTTCTCTCTTTGCTACGAATGAGGGTATTACGACCGCGGAGTTGTATGCATGGAATGCAATTTTGGGGACTGATGGTGCCAATTGTGGTACAGAATTCTATGCAGATTACTATTATTGTATTGGTGTTAGCTAAAGATTCATGTTTTATGTTTGAGTAATATTATACCTCTAATTTGTATTTCTAGTTAAATATATCTATTTATACTAAATCACTAGGGGAATAACCTCAACTCTCCGGCTATCTAGTCGACATAACAAGATTACCAAGCTATAGAAGAAAGGAAAGAGAAGAAAAGCAGGGTGCTCTGAAATAGAGCCTACTCTGGCCTCCAGGAGCCCATTCGGAACCCCTTCTCATCAGAAGTTGACTGTCTTGAGAATCGCACTACTAGGATAGTCCACTGCCCTAGTACTACACTGAGGACAACGAGTGTTGAGCTGCAGGAGGTAGGCGAGCAGAGGGGAGCAGAGATGAGTAGTGGTGAGGAGGGGTTAGGATAAGGTGAAGCGAGGCGAAAGCGGCTTTGGATCACGTGCACAGCGGCTTAGCGTGCACGGCTGTCAGGAATATTGCCTGAAATAAACGTATCTTTAGCACCGAAATACAAGCTCTACAGGTAAGTAGAGTTAAGGAGGTTAAGCACTAATCAATTGATGCATTTCTTCAAGACCATTTTTACTAGCGTACACGTGACCTGCACTAAGCTAAATTCGACACACGTGAACGAGGTGAGGATTGAGGCGAAATAACAGCCTGTTTTACACTAATTTAAGATTGGTTTTCTATTAAAAGGGTTACAATAAGCTGAAGAGAGTACTTAAGAGTCGTAGTTCGATATTACATTAATTCCAGCTACTTAATACACTTTGTAACTCGATTAATTCTGCACATATAATGTTTAATTCCCTACTTAAGCTGCTACTTCATTTATGGTTAATTAAAACATTTTCGGTTTCATCTACACTAGCAAACCATTGGCTAGGGAGAGTTACGATTACATATACCATGTCGATGATCTAGTTCCTCTGTCTAGGGTAGACCACCTGACTTCGAAAGTAGCAGACACATTAGAATTATTCGAGCAAGTCTATCCATATTCATTCCGTATATGCAAAGGTGCTCATATTGGAACCAGAAACTCTTGTCCGTCAAGGGGAGAGAAAGCCACCCCTTTTATTATATAAATGACAGCATTTTGGGAAATCCAATGACAACGACCTCCAACTACATGACGAGCAGACTAATGGTGTTTGTTGTCAAAGTCACTGGTGTCGGCTTAGCTGCCGGTATCCTGGCCATCCCTGTGTTTCTACTTCTGTAGATACGAATGACCCGCTTCTGGCAATCAGCAACTGTCTTACTTTCGATGCTGGTCTTTGCCTCCCTCATGTTGACTCTAAAGAAGGCAAGGAAGCAAGATGTATTGCTAGGAACTGCTGCGTAAGTCTCACTCACCAGACACTCCCAAAACATATGACGCTAATGATTTGGAAGATACTTTGCAGTGCTAGCTGCTTACTTGAGCGGCCCTTAAGAACTGATGGAAACAATGCCGAATGAGTTGAGAAATGTGAGGCCAGATATGGAAGGTCTATACAATGCATTAAAAACTAGCAAGGGTATCTATATCCAGTCGCTCGCTGGCGTCAAAAGCACAACCGCAAAGTGAGTATAAGATCATAACCTCATCATCATCTCATCTCGTCATCCCATCCCATCGCACGCATCCAAATCCCAGAAGCATAAAAGCCCAGTACGCAAATGCCCATTAAACAGTAAATCCTACCCATTCCCTAAGTGCCAGCCCGTGACGCGAGAGAAGAAACTAGAAATATGAATATGTTATGATGTGATATGCAGAGGTCAGGCTCGCGCCTTGATATCTTCAAAGGAAGTCCGTCTTGCCTCGCTATGCAACGCTGAAAATGCTGAATCAAAAAGCCCTCCGCGAAAGAAATTGCCCATTTCCTAAACCAAAACGGAACTAACAGAGGGGAGAGATATGAGAAGGATCAAACACTAGCTCCCCTCCTCCTCCCCGCAACAGGCTTCTGCGCATAAGCAACCACAAGCTTAAAGCTCGAGCTCCACTTCTCACACTCATTCAACAACGTCGCATCATTGAATATCGATCGACCAAAATCGCCCTCTGGCATGACGCCCATCTCGTAACAGCGTGTGTACCACCATCGTCCTACTTTCGCGACCATCTTCGTGATGCCTTCGTCTCCAGCGGAGGATGAGTCTTTCATCATCTCCGCCAAGGAGAGCTCTTCTTTTCCTTGCTCCCCCCCTTCCTGAGCGATACCTTTGGGTTTGGAGTTGGAGGCATTGGACGGAATGGTTGACGCGACAGGGACGCCGACTTTGCAACTCTTCACATCCCCGAACCCTCTTTTCCCCACGCACTTTAAGACCAGATCGCTCGCACTTCCTAGATTGATCCCTGGATCCGCAATCTGCATTTGAACCTTCAGCGCACGCACCGCTCTCCGTGAACGGTTCCCCATATTCATCATATCCAGGTCCAAGATGGCCATCTCCAGATATCCTCCAGGAAGAAGCACCCGCTTGGCTTCTGAAACGATGTTGCGATAGGATGACTCTGACATTGCGGATGGGAAGCGGAAGACAACGACGTGGAAGGTGGATGATGGAAAGGGAAATTTGTGCATGGGCGAGAGATATTGGATTTGTCGGTGGTTTGGTGGCGTGAGTGGGATCGAGGCGGACATTGAGAGTCGTTGGGATGCAGATAGAGGGCGAGTCGGGGAGAGGTTGTAGAATGTTGACGTTGGGTAGGTTTCGGCGGCGTAGAAGGACCAGTCATCTGCTCGTTGTTAGTGATATGCCCCATGGGAGAACGTAAGAGGAGACTCACCATTGCCAAGACCATCGATGACAAGGATGGAATGGCGTTTCGATCCTTCTGATTCCACAATAGCTTCTCGTGCCGGACTGAAAAGAACATGTCCAAATGTGAGCCACTTACTAACCGTCATGGAACCAACTCGGAGGTTGACTTGTGAGATTGGAGAGTTTTTCTCTTCAGTGATTGCCATAAGACCCGAGCGACGGGATTGGCTGCTGGAATCAGTCGACTTTCGTGAAGAACTCTGCGAAGAACGACGGGGCTTCTTGGCCGAATCACCATGAACGGAATTGTTTCGATCGCCATATCCAGAGATAAAATCGGTGAATGACATCGGAGTGGTCGGAGTAGGGATCGCTGTTAAAGCATCCTTCAATCGCGTGTTCATGTCTGTACTGTAAACACTCGAAGATGTAAGAATCGATCGTCGAGGTGGGCTTTGACTCTGCTCAGTAGGCTCCTGGACTTGTGGTGTCTGATTGATCGTCGATGATTTCGATTGCATTTTGCTCTTTCTTATCCGTCTACTTTCGTAGCTCTCGTACTGGAATGGTACTCCATGTGATGAAGTTACAGACACAGGCATCTTTACAGTATCGTCATTCTCAATCAGGTCATCGTATTCATCCCAAACCTCATCCTCCTCGAGTGCAGCATCTGGTTCTGGAATTACAGCTGTCGTCCCAGCAAAGCTCATGCCTCCAGAGCTGCTTGTGGTAGCCTCGGAGTTCTTCCTTGGCGAAAAGGCAAGAAAGTCGGGGTGACTCGCACCAGTAGCTTCAGATTTAGAATCAGTTGAATCTTGTCGCAACCCAAGACCTATGATCTGAGGTACCGACTGTGACTCCGCGGGATGAGGCTCTGGTGTCGATGACTTCGGAGGGCTAGTTCCCAAAGCAACAGATTCCTTGTCCAAAACAATCGGACTCTGAAGTGGCTGAAGAGTGCTGAGACGAGCGAAAGGTCTTGAGAAGGACTTCGGCGATGTTGCTTGAGGCCTCGCAGATATGACCTTTGGAATTCGGCCAACCTGGGGTAATCGACTTGGTCGTACTGGTGCTGTCTCTGGGGTAAGATGTAGGTCCGTCTGTGGCATCTCGGGAGTTGATGGCATGGGCTCTGGGGAAGTGAACAGTGGCGGTGCGGCTGGATTTGCAATTTCTGGTACGTCGGGACTTGTCATCCGCAGGTCCTCATTTCGCCGCAGATTCTCCTTCGCGTGGCCAAATTGAAGTGCATCTAGTTCCTCATTCGACAAGCTGACTACGTCGGCGTCGCGGAGGATGTCCTCCAGATCCATCGACTCAGGATCCAACTGCTCATCTGATGAGTCAAGCATTGCATAATGAGGCATTGGCTTGATTGGTGGTCTTCCAACAGCTACAGGCATTGCTACCTCGGGCTGTGGCTTCGGAGTCGGCTGCGACCGGTGAAAGAAGTTCCACTTTCGAGGAGACTTCGGTCGCTTCTCCAACTTCTTGGGCTTCGTCAATTGTCCCTTTCGTCCTCTTTCAAGATCTCCTTTCATCTCCATCTGCAATTGCAGTGACTCATCGGACATAATACTTGCATCGAGACTAGTAGTGGAAGTCGGGACGCCCATGCCAGAAAGGTTGAGAGGTCTCGGCATTGGTAGTGGGCCAGATGAGTTGCTTAGTCGCTGCACGGATCTCCGAAAGGCAAGTGATGATCCTCTTCCAACACCATCCTCACTGCTATCAGAGGGTCGATGACTTTTAGGTAGCGCAAGTGTCGAAGTCCTCTTGGATGCATCCTTTGGAAGCGCCGAAGGCCAAAGGGTGGTTCGGCTTACTTCGTGGCTGAGGCTAGACTTATTAGAGGAGCCTTTAGAATCGATGCTTGGACGGTCCAATAGGAGACTTGTGTTACTCTCGCTTCGGGTCAGCTCTGAGCTCGCATTCCGATTTTCGATGATGTCTCCTCCGCCAGCGATAATTACAGGACTCATGCGCTCGAGAAGGAAAGGATCATGGGTACGGGTACTTGCAACGCTCTCTTGTGAGGAGCTCGCTGCGCTCATACTTCGATCTCGCCCTCTGCCCACTCCGCCTGCACTAGTGCTTCTCCCTCGAAGACCCAACCTACCGTATCCTTCATGGCCAGTACCAGCTGTTGGACCCTTTCTTGGAACTTTTTCCTTGTTGTCTACGGTCGGAACTTCTGGTGCAGTCTTCGTCCGTCTTCCAAAGAGACCAAAACGAGGTTTAGTGTTCGCCAAACTGGGACTTGGTGTTCGAGTTGCTACGCTTCGAGAAGCTGCGGGTATCTGTGGTCTCAGATCTGGGATAATCCCAAGTCCAGCTGGTGCAGGAGTCGCTTCGCGTGGTGATGGTGGCACGGGACTTGGGGACGGGTTCCGAGATGGAATGCGAGATCCTTGTTGAGGCCGAAGTGCAAGTTGAGGTTGAAGAGGAGAAGTGACGCGAGGTAGTGCACTTCGCCGTCGGTTCTGAGAGAAAGTGATGGTAGGTAGGTTGCTTTGGATAACTGCCATCGACTCACCTAACTGAGCTTGCAGATCGGGAGCACCTTCTCGGCTCGGTCGAAGGGGAGGTGTGCTCTTGGTGTGTGTATGTTGGGGGCTGTTGTGTGGTTTGAGTGGCGAGTCCGAAGGGGAGGTCATAACGGGTTTGGCAGGTGTCTGGGAGACCTTGGAAGGCGAATCCTGTTCTTCCGAGCGTGGTTTCTTGAACTTTTGAGACGACTTCCGCGGCGGTGGACTTGGTGGCAAAGGCGAGAGTCGTTTCTTCTTCTTCTTTTTCTCTTTATCCTCCTTCACCTTGTTCTCTCCCTTAACTGTCGAGTTCGAGGACGATGATGTAAGCGATTCCCGTAAGGACGGAAGACCTTGACTGTCGACAGCTTGTCCTTCGGTGGTCTCGTTGGCATTACTTCCTCGTCTCCTTGTGACAGGAGGTCTAGTGACTGCCGGACTTCCTTGTCGTAATCTCGGAGTTGTTGCTTTCAGGGGTGCAATGATGCCGGGTGATTGAGATGACATTGACGTAGGTGTAGTGTCTCTGCTGTAAGCGCCGGGACCGGGTGACTCAGAAAATCGGGTTGATGGGCTGGCGCTGTAGCCGCTCCCGCTATAGCCACTATATCTATTATGACCAGTGCTCATTCCTGAATATACTGGAGTTCCTGATAACAACGGAGTGGGAGGTGGAAGGTCTTGGGTGGCCAACTTAGGAGGTACCTCAGCACCAAATCTGTGGCCAAGTCCAGCATGATGCTCCGGCCTCGTTCGGTACCGATCCAACTCTGGGATTATTGCTTGCGATTCCTTGACAGCAGACGGCTTCGCCCGTGGTCGAGCAAAGATCTCATTGTATGCTTCAGCCGACTTGAGTGAAGCTTCGATGCTTGGCCTGGTTTCCGCCGAGATCTGAGACCATTTTGATGGCGATGATGATCCTGATCTCTCACCTGCTGATCGAGTATTCCCTTGGTTCTGTGCTATCGAAGAAGGCTTCCTCCTCAACACATTGCGTGAAGACTTCCCCTTTAACTCCGGCACCGCAGCTGGCTTCGCCGAAGCCTTCCTAAACCCAAAACTTGACGCTGTGATTCCCTTCGACCTCGTCTGAGATGTTGACTTTAGGGCTGGTGAAGGCTCACGAATACTCAGCCTGGGGAGCCCCGTCTGCGGTGCTCTGCTCACTGGGGTCTGTCCACTCTTTGGCTCCATCTGCCCAGAGATATGTGCGATATCTGCCTCTCTATGCTCCAGCCTGCTCGTCCCTGGTTGTATGTATGTACCCTGCCTCCTGCTCCGTGGAGCCTCGCCCGGTCGAGTAGGTGGATCAAAGCCCGATTCGTATGATGCCATCTTTGTGATCGTCTTACTGCCGCCGCATTACTTCTTGGAGCAATTGTGCTGTGTACCAAATGCTATGAACTTCGTCTGTGATATGTGCTCGACATTCCTTGGATTATATAGCTTGCGGAGGAGGAATTATGACGAATATCTGGGGCTCTGTCAGATATTAAAAGGTAATTGATGTGATGCGCACTTACGGAAAGCTCTTTCACACGTACTGTGTCCGCGAGGACGTATTCTCTAAAGAAAAAGAAAACTTCGAGAGCTATAAAGCCTCTCACATGTATATCATCCACAGCGCGCAGGCAATAATTAGGCGTGGGTGGTTGCCAATATACTTCGGACTCGCACGTGCAGATATCCAAGTTGATACAAATATGCTGGAATAAAATTGCACCGCCAGGGTATGTCGAAACTGTGCGACGATAAAATAAAAAGCAAAAGTAAAACAATTGATTCTCTCTCGTGTATGTCAAAAACAAAAACAATAGAAAAGGAGAAATGTTGGAGAAAAGGTGATTGTTAAAGGTCGCACTTCTTTTCGGGATGGTCGAGGACTAGAGTGTGGAGACCAGCAATCGTATGTGCGTGCCGTAAAACGGAGACGAAGGTTTAGTTGGGTGCAGGGCGAGCCGCCTATTTTAGCAGCGCAAGCCTTCCTTTGATCAGAGTTGATGGAGCGTGCAGAGCGCGGGAAGTACTCGTAGTGCATATAATGGGAATAACATCGAGAGGATCTGGCGTTTGGTCGAGAGAAGTACCGCAACTACTCCTGTACGGCCAGAGGTAAACCAGTCCGGCACTCCTGCTTGTGGCGTTTGCCCGCGTTACCAAGTAAAGGGCCTGCAGTAAAACATGCAGGAGTCCCGGTTAGGTGGTGTCAGTGCCTCTGGAGTCGTCGGTGATCGACTGTTGGGGATTGGAATAGAACCCGTTACAGAAGGAAAGAATCTCGCGGGTCTTTCCTTTTGCCTGCCTGCCCTGCTTTTGCTGGCTCCAGCATGATAAGCCAGAGGACGCGCACAATCACTGCGCCGCCCTGCAGGTCGTCAACGCTTCTGCAAGCTGCGCGAGAATTTGCATGTACTTGAGACCTATAAGAAGCCGGCATGTCCCTCTCGTTGAGTTCATTCGTTGAGCGGTGAGCATTGATGAGGCAGAATCGCTTGCGATCTTTTCTGACGTCGAGGGGGCTGCAGGTAGACGCCGGGCCATCATTCGTCGGCTAAGCAGTAGTGCGGTCAAGGGCAAAGAGGCCTGCATCGGCTTGGGCGCGATGGCGCTTGTCGCGAAGAGTCTATTTTGGTGATTATCCTTCGTGGGAGATCCTGGAGTCCTGCGGCACTGTGCGCTTCTGCGGGTCAGGTGTTGGTCTTTTTGCTGGCCGGTGGAACCTCGCTGACGCCGAGATCCACGGTCAGCTTTCAGCAAGTACCTGGGTACCTCCCTCACGTAAAGACCTGCTGACTCCTCGTCTTGAGGCAGCGATTTGCTGTCGGAGGCTCGCACCAAAGATGGTCTCCAACGGGTCGCATCGTGCCCCTTCGAGTCAGGCCTACTTCCCGAGAACTTGCTCGCGGAAGTATTGGAATCATAGTGGCGGCCGAACCGTAATTCAACCAACAGCAACCATGATGGTAGGGAGCTCCTGGGATCACTCTGTAATTCGATCGCTTTGTCAGTTGCATGTCATTTCGAAATATCCGTGATCAAGTCTAGAGGTCCTGATGAATTCATTGGTTGGTCGCCAAAATTTCTCATCCAATCGATCCATCATTTTCTTCCCGGCGGCTGGCGAAATTTCAGGAGAGCCCCTGAAGCCCCCGAACTCTCTAAAATCTTAAGTTGGACCTCATGTTTCTCCCTACCCGCAGTGTAGTGCCCGTCTCTCGTTCTGCCAATGAGTCTCGCGATATGTTATCTATCCTTCATAATGGATCACAGAAGCAGCCCAAAAAGGAAATCGATGTTGCGGGTGAAGGCCCATCAAGAATATTTGCAGGGGTTTTGTGAGCCGGCAAAAGTGCCTCATTCGATTCTATCCGAAGTAACGAAAGTCGAGATTACTGCCCAACGGGTCGATCCAGATGTTCTGTGAAACTTGTCTCTCTTTGGTTGAGGTCATTGGTACAAAATTGAGAATATACAGCCCTCAACTTGTACCACTGACTCACAGCGTACCTGCATTTTCCCAAGGTCAATCCGAGATCACTTTCCCAGCGATGCTGAACCGTGCAGTAGCGGATGGCGACAATCGTGCGTTGGCCATGTCAATCATCTCGATTGTGGCGGAGTCTGTGCATACTACGCCACACTTCCCCAAACCTCGTTGCAGGTACGAGATTCATGCGATGTTTGTTGACGTGGCAAGCAAATTTTTGATACCTTTGATGGGATGACTGCCCGTGACATCGAGACCAGAGCAACCAGTAGACCGATAGAACCCTTTCCAATATTTTGGGGCCGAGGGCATGTGGCTTTTTCGTGAGCTCAGAAAGCCGTTTTCAAGTGAGCAGGGTTGTGGAGAAGTTCATTGGATGGGGAATGGTGGGGGGGCTTCTTGGCTTGGGACCGCTCGGAATAACGTGACGACGAAGTGGTTGCGAGACCTTGTACTTTCTTTGCTCCTTTGGGAAACTCCGGATGGAATGATAAATGTAACTCTGGATTCACGGCTTCGGGAAGCATCCCAACGATGGATTTGTACCAGGGCATTGCTTACCTTCGTTGGGACCTTCGCCGCACTGCGACCTCTTTGGTAACATCTCACGAGAGAGTCAGCACCCAATCTGAAGAGCCTATTAGGTCAGCGAACGTCAACTTTAGCTTCTCATTCGTGATATTAGGTGTCATCAAGGTTGAACCCAGAACACCGCGAACCTGTCTTTGGATCATGCTTGTTCGGGATGTTGAGCATATTACTGGCACGAAAGAAGTTGCTCTTCCATCAAACTGTGTCAAGCCTATTAGAACGTCAAAGCCCATCTTTGGAACTCCATTGGACGAGCCGCTGTTCCACAAAAACTCAAATGATTCTCCCTACCCCGTCCATTGAAGATATCGCATTTAGTCAGCTTGATGACGTCCGATGGGGGGACGGATTGTTCCTCCGCGCAAGCCATCTCCCTGAAGCACACTGAATCCAGATGGCCTCCATGAATCTAATGTCAAGCCACTGCACTCCACCTACCCACCCGGCCGTTTCACCATATTTTGTGTATCTAATGTCTCCTCAACGGGAGACTCGCATGAGCACGATCGGCGAAAGGGTTGCGGGGAACAGGAAATCGATGCAAGAGTTGCCGTGGAAATCTCCGAGCGCCGTGACCATTTTTGATATCCGCAAATATTGTCAAATTTCTCTAGTGTACAGCTCGATCAGAATGCCCTCCATAGAAAATCGAGAAGAAAGCCCATTTTTCGCATCGTCATGATCCTAAGCTGCCGTTTGGAATCTCTTCGCTCTCGCTTCAGCCTTTGCTTTCTCAACCGGGTCATCAAGAATTTGTCCAGCAGGCTTCTTGGCCGGTGCGGCAGCCGTCTTTGCTTTGGGTGCTTCCGTCCTCCTGTCTGGTGTTTGTCGCTTCGCATTTCTGCCGCCCTGCTTATCCTCCCGTCCCCTCTTCGCTCTGCGCTCAGGAAGTGCCGAATCAAGACCCTTGACGACCGCCTCCTTCGAGTCCAAACCGAACTTCTTCGCACGCTCAGCTAACTTCTTTGCTTCGTCGTCCTCAGTGATACCGAATCGTTTCGCTCGAGCAGCTCGTCGTTCGGCCTCCTTCTCCGCGTCCGTTTGTTGAATGCCAATGCTGAAATCTTGCTTTGGGGCTTCTGGTTCAGGAGCGGCATCTGACTTCGTCGCACCTGATGCTGCAACCGCTCCGTCTGCGACCGTTGGTGCGCCCACCCCACCCGTCACCTTCAAATCCGTTGTCTTCGCAGGGTCGGTGTCGACTTTTTGATTCGGTACGGCAACAGGATTCGCGACTTGACCTTGGCCTCCAGCTGCTACGGCAGCGGCTGCAGGTGCTGTAGCAGCCTTATTGTCATCTTCGTCCCAATCGATCTCGTCTTCGCCAGCTGCAGGACGTATGTTAGCATCCGCGCGCAATCAAAATTGATGCAAGGTGCATTGTAAACACTCACCTGCACCAGTGCCAGACTTCTTATCATCCTCCTGCAATCGCGCAACGAGATCAGCTTTGTTGCCAGAGACAACCAGGCCGCGCTCTTGCAACAGCTTCTTCAAGTCGGGCACTTTGAGTTGCGAGTAGTCCGCCATGATGATTGTTGTAGAGTTGATACTGTGCAAAGGGTGAGCGCATACGGCGCAATGAATAAATTGTAGATCGTAGGTTGCAAGACCGTCGTTGATGGATTTTGAGGTTGTTGATGTCGGATCTGAGGTCGAGATTCTTGCTCAGGAACGCGGTCGCTGGGTGACGTGCAATTTGCAGGGGGTGTTGCTAAGCGAGAAACGCTATCTTTTCTGCAACTTCAGGCTTCGTTGGCTTCAATTTCTGTTCTGTTCATCCTGAACATTGACAGCCGGTGGTTTGAAGAGCCAATATCAGGGGAACATTTTCATCCCTAAATTTACTCTTCTATGAATTTGAGAGCGCTTCGACTTGTGACAGTATGAAATGCTGAGCTTGTTCGGTTTGCGGCGCAGTGATAGCCTCAATTTTATATCAACCGCCTCATAAGAAACTCGCTCCACCTATTCGGTGAATGGTCAATCACCAACCAAAGCCTCTATATAATGAGCAATCGGTTGTGAATTTCCTCTTCTGATAACCCAGCTGCTGATATCAAGCCGACCGTCACGCTTGATCTGGACCGATGTCACGACCTCGACGCGACGCCACACGCCCCTGCATTGCGACTTAACCAGCACTGGCTTTGAGAGAAGATGTCTCCATCCACTACCTGTGGCTTCGTAATCCAGGATGATAACCAGCTTGCCGTTCGAACGCGGAGGTCGAAGGGGAAATCCAAGGGCGGGTGTGTAGGGTGCAAAAAAAGACGGGTCAAGGTAAGCCTACCATTGGCTCGCTGAAATCCGACTCGTGTAACAGGATCTCGTTACTCAAGTTCTAGACTAGATCAAGTGGTCTTTGTTTTAACTGTATCCTTCTATTCGGCGAAGTCGTTGAATGTCGGCCATATCCTTGCATTCCCGAAGAACTGGAGGATCCGGCTAAGACCCAAGCAGTGTGACGAGACTCGCCCAACATGCTCCAGGTGCAAGACGAGTGCTCGCTCTTGTGTTTACGAGGCCAAGACCTTGCCCAAGTGGAAGGACAAGGTTGGGGTTCTCGTCTTGTCCCAAGCATCAAATACATCCCCGCCGCCGAAGGTTGATGTGATAGGGCTTCCTTCTCAACCACCTCCAACTGATTTACCTGGCTTCAAATCGTTCAAAATATTTGAAGATCGTCGGTTACCCCGATATCAGCTATCTACGATGCCAACAAGTGATCTGTACACTTTTCGTTCAGAAGATTCTAGCCTGTTGGCACACTTCATGTCAAGGACAAGTTTTGGCCTGGTTGGTACACAAGAAATATGGATGGAACAAGCTCTTAAGTTGGCATTTCAGGTAGGCGGCCCTACCATTGGCTTTCAAACTCTTATGAAGAATTCATTGCTGAAATATCGAAGAATAATTTTCTCATGCATGCCATGCTTGCTCTTACTGCACGTCATATTAAGCATCTCCAAGGTCCTGCTTACGAGAACCTTTCCTACAACCTCCACGCTGTGGAAATTTATCATCACCAACAGACATTATCCACGTATCAAAATGCCTTCCGAGACAACACAGTGCGCATAAATCAAAACGCTGTCCTTGCTACCTCACTACTTCTTTGCTTTTACTCTTGTTCCCTCGTCGACTTCCAACCATTCGCCGATGTCCCAGTCACAGATTCCTGCCTTACTTTCTACCCGGGCATCCGATCAATTGTCTCCGATGCGCCACATATCGCTCATAATGGACTCTTCCGTTCTATTGTTACCCCGCCATTGTTTCTAAAGCACCTCCATCCATCAATTGGGCCCGGCGCTCGAATCCTCAATCTACTCAACACACTGCCACCTTCTCCTTCCAATATAGAGAATAAGGAACTCTATATCGAGCGCATTGAGTCCATAACATTATACATGTCTACCTCCACCATGCAAGGCCTGGAAGCCAGTGCCCTCCGCGAACTCATCATCTGCTTCCTCCGATGGCTGTCTTTCTGCCCCCAGCCATTCATCGCTCTAGTCAGAGCGTTTGACCCTATTGCGCTGATCATTCTGGCACATTGGTATGCTGCTGGAGGATTTGCCCATTCGAGAGCAGGAAACGTTTTCTGGTGGTGGCAGTATAAACCAGCCTACATGGTCCGCACAATATCAGAGTATCTTGCGCCGCAGTGGAATTCCTGGATGGAGTGGCCGAACTCTATAGTTGCAAGATATGGTGAGGGGAAGATTTTGAAGTTGGCAGAGGACGAAGCGTCCAAGCCGTGGTCGTCAGCTGTGGATCCTATCGAAGCTTCGTCCTTCCCAGATCTCTATAATTGGGAGATGCTGAAGAGTTTCTCTGGAGGTTGAGTGGGTCAAAGTCTACAAGCGGGCACCGCGCTGTATCTTCACTTACATTCACTGAATTCCATTCAACTTCTCGAATCAAGCTTTGGCTTTGCAATCAACACTCCATGCCTTTTCCGGTCTTACCTTCTCGTCTCTTTGATAGCGGCATTGTCTGTACTAGCTGAACTGGAATGGCATAGAAGTCACGTAGGTGATTCTTTTATTCCTGGGTTCACCCTTGACGACATAAGACTTTCCAACTGGCCTTCAATACCAAGAGTCATCCTCTCAACATTTTCATCAACCTCTACAATGAAGCAGCATCCAACCCTGTCAAAGCCAATAATCCTGACGCTCCGAGTGCGGGAGGCGCTCAGGCCCGCATATCTCCAAGATGACCCACGCAAGTCAGCTGGTGGAAGAATCCTCGTTTCTACGGCATCAAGAAGGCAAAAGCGGATGATACCTCAGCGTCCTTCTTCCAATCCAAGAATTTGCCCTTCTGTGCCTGCCATACTCCCTATATATCGTTCACTGCGGTCTCAATATAACCATAAAAATACTCCCGCATCACGGACTCCCGGCACTGGATTCCAAAATCCTTATTCAGGTCAACAACGGTAAACGCGCCAAAGTTAGGACGCTCTAGAGGTCTATACGTTTGGTGATAAATTCCGGCATGCCTTCGTCCACTGAAAAATTCGATGGAGTCTAGAAGCGAATGACGAGCTTTTGGAGTTTAGGAACATGGAGTTTGGCCATTGAGGAGGCAACAGAAGAATCGATAGCCTGATTCGAAGCCTTCTGTTAGAATGAAGGAGTGACAGGAAGGACAACACTTACCGATATTGCCGTCTCCGTTCATTCAGCTGTTCATTGATAGCCAGGCCCACGCCCTCCATATGTCTGAAACAAGTATTCTCCGGCGATTCCCATTCTCCGTCCACATAAAAGCCCATTCTATGCCTGTTGGTGTATAGGGTAACGGGAGGTAGTACTATACATACCTAACCTCATAGACGACGACGGGGACCAGACTTCGGACCAGCGGCGGGATGTCTCTGATGCTCGGCCACGCAACGTGATCGTCACTAAACCGGATCCCCTCAATCTTTGTAGGGAGGAGTATAAGAATTGAGGCTTGAATCCTGGTGGCGGTAAACCCTTTGGAGAGGTTGACATCGGGAAAGAAGGCAATTTCGAGTTTCGGGAGGTGTCTCTTCGGCAGTTTTGCGAATGCTCTCTTACTTTTGTTCTTCGATTTTGGTGTGGGATAGTGTATTTCTTTGAGATCTGGGTGCTCTTCGAAGAAGAGGTCGAGGACTTCGTTGAAGATATGCTTTCTAATCTCGGGAGGGACTTGTAGAGGACACAATCGCTATCGACAGACAGAACTGGTGAGGGCAACTAGCGAGTGCGTTCTTGCTTTCGGCCATTATCGTACGTCCAACCATGTGAAGACGAGTTCAAGAGTGTGGGGACGAGTTGAAGAGTTTGAGGACGAGATTGGGGCTAAGAAGTCAGAAGTACAAGTTAGCGTGAATAGTGCAAAGAGTGAATGTCAAGATTGAAAGACGTCTGATATTCACTCGAGACGAGATTAAAAGTGAAAGCGCTGAAAAGAGGTGTGCTTACCTGCTAATTGCTCTCGGGAAGTAATTTCTTCTGTGCAACGGCCAAGCAAGTAAACCGAGCAATTGCTGTTGAGTTTTGTGGGACTGATGTTGTCTTCGTGAAGAAGTGTTGTCATTGGAAGGATAAAGACTTTCACTGATCCATTAAAGCCAATCAAAACCGTTTGAAATAACTTAATAATAGGTTAAGCCAACATAAATGGATTTGTTGCTAAGTTCTGTGTCATCAGTGTCGTTGTTGGAAGGAGAGCACTTTTCGCTAATCCTTTGATCAATCGAGAACCTTAAGGTGAGTTAACAAGAGGCAAAGTCCACCTAAATGGATATGTGGTTGAATGTTATGAGGTCGGTGTTGTCGTAAGGTGAGAGACTTTTGGCTGATCCATTTGATATCATATTATCAATCGAAAACTGCAGGAGTGAATGACTGAGAAAGGGATTGCAGGAGAAGAACACCTTCATGTAGATCAACTGGTAACAGGGATTTCAGAGAAAGAAAGTGAGATAAGTTACTCCTAGCTAAGCAGCTCCCCAGCTGCGATATACTGTATACACATTCTTCCTAGATCTCAATTCGTCTTGAAATGCAACCGTCCACTCCAAACCCTCAGCCTCTTCCCATAAATCTGCAAAATAATAATAATAAAGAACACAAATACGCAAACACTCGCTTGAATCCCAAAGCTCTTCTCGGTCCCCTGAGCTTTCGCCCACCTAACCTGCAAATAGCTGATAATGAAGCCACCGAGCGTCCTCGACTGATTGAGCCAGGATCCGACCTCTCCACTGCCCTCGGGGTAAGAATCCAAATTATAGCTCGCGATGGCGACGGTAGTTATCATTATTCCGAAGACTATTGAAGATCTCAGGTTAATATAATTTCTTTTTGGGACTGGGACTGGCCAATGGTATTGAATTTGACTCAGGAGCCAATGCTCACGGCTCGAATAATGGCTGAAAGGAAGAGGGGGAATGAAAAAAGCTAACCATAGAGTCCCCAGGCGACAGACGTGATCATATAGTGGTACCCTCGTTCCAAACAAAATCCCATGAGTACGAGGCCGGAAACAACGAAGGGGGTGGAAATCCAGATTACGGAAAGACGCGCTTCTGGCTCAAGGACGCCTCTATGACGCCTCATATAGATGTGGCCTGCCAGGTCGTGAAGCCAGTGACCCGCCAGCTCACCCAGAAGCGCTGAGACGACGGGAGTGAAGTAGAAGAATCCTTGCATCACGATCAGTCTCTCAAACATGATTGTTGGAAGGATCTCAGCGAATGGGATAACATACCGATTTGCCTTAGCCCGAAATTATACAGCGGACCAAGGAATATGCTCAGTGTAGTATTAATCCCTACTACCCACGCAAAAGTAAACATATAATACGTCATACTAAGGAACACAGTTGGCTTCGCAATAACCTGCCAAGGTCTCATGAAAGCCTGATAAAATGTACTTCGCTGATTTCTCGAGTGCCATTGCTCAATGCCCAACAGACGCTTGACACGGGATTTGGGGACGGGACGTTCGGCTGCTGGGATACGCCGATTATAGTATGTTTCGTCGACGAAGAGGACTATGCAAACGAGGCAGAGGCCCGTGAGCATGGTGAGGAGCCAGAATCCCCAGTTCCATTTTGTGACGGAAAGTATGAATGCTGTGAAGAGGGGACCGAAGTATGGGGATAGGATCACGAAGCCGGCCCAGATGTTGATTTTGCGACTAGATGAGTCGTTCAGTTATGTCCAGCAATTGAGAAAACGGGTTGATGCAACTTACGGATGTTCGTGGAAGAAAAATATATCTTTGATAAACATGAGTCCTCCGCCTTGTGCCACGGTAGAAAAGAACCCATTCAATATCCTCGCTGCCATGAAGCTATCAAACGTGGTCGCAGCAGCGCACCAAATTGCCGTTAGGAATGCAAATATAACGAAGTAGAATAGCACTGGAAGACGTCCAAAATACGCCGAAAGGATAATTGTTGCCAACCCACCCGGACCCAGCATGAAAACATTCCCCACTTGTGAATGATTGACTTGATCTTCCGTCATATGCCAAATCCTGCCCCAAAATTAGCCCTCTCTCACCTCTCACCTCCCCCCTCAAAATCAACCGAGAAGTACTCACGCAGCCTGCGGAATCAAAGCCACAGCACCCGTCGCAGATCCATAATCCGGCAAGAACGCCGTCATAGATATCACAATAAGCGTAACATGTTTCTTCCACCAACTCCAATTCAACGGATCACGTGGATCATCGCTAGGTTGCGGGATGAGGATTGTGCGGCCATCTTTCGCGAGCTTGAGTCGCTCGACGAGGGATTTATCTTGGATGAGAGAGACGTCGACGATGTAGCCTTCAAGCTCGCCGATTTCGTCGAGGTCGGGCGAGTCGCCGGGGATTTCGAGGTGGTTCTCGAGCGTAGAGGCTTTCCTTTCGGTGTCGGAGTTATCTGGCTTGTCTGCCATGTTTTGATGAGGGCTTATTATGGATTCGAAGACTTTTGATATCTGGTAAGATCTGTCGTTTGATGGAAAGTGAACCTAAGTAGACTGAGAAGAGGCTATGGCAATGGTTAGGAAGGCCTGGATATTGCGGGGATTTAAGCTTGATGGGTGGAGCTCTCGTCGCTGACGTTGGGGCTTACCCCACCTCCGTTCCACACACAGTTCATCCCAAGCAGTAATTGCAGGTTAGGCTGGCCAAACACTTAGTAAAGCATGAATCATCCCTTCGTCCAGTATTACCGCCCAATCGCCAGCCTTGCCAACTTCTCTGCGCAGACAACTGGAAATTACCAAATAGCGTCGATGAAAAATATGCCGATCCCAAATCCCGTATCGGCCCCACGATATACTCCCCTGTCTACTGACGTTTACTCCCCGATGTCAAATGTAAGTGTGGCAGGGAGCGTTGCGGCGCGCAATTGGGCGGGTATTCAAGGGTTACCCCGCATTCACTTTGAGTGGACGGCTGGGAACCTCATGCTAGTCGATTTGGACTTGCATCTGCGAATGAAGAAAGTATGTATATATCACGAAATAGATTTAGAAAAACGCAGTAAGATTCCAGGTCACTGGTTGCTGATTTGGGCTCGGCGCGGCAATCCTTGCGCTGTATATTTGAGAATCTTGGAGACGGAGAACGATGGCATGGAAACACTTGTCATGATCCTGGGTAGATTTGATTTGTATTTGACGCTTTGCAAATGAGAAAAATCATTGTTCTCATGGCTCATCGCCGAAAATCTCACTCCTGGTTTTGCTCTCTTCGGAGTCAACTTGACCCGCCTCCAATATCTTGCTGGTTAAGCAAGGTTGGTACAGCATATCTGCAGCTCCTTGGAACTGAGAGCTTGTCCGTATTGCTCGCTCCATCCTCTGCGCCGAGCAAGCATCAAATACATTATCATCAGATGCCCTCATTGTCGATGGAGCTGTTGGAGGTGCGGCGTTCATTCGTGCCTTCATTCTAACCCCAGGCTCACCCGACTGAACACCCTTCGCCAGGCTAGATCTGGCATCCCATGGCTTTGCAAAGGCCATCTTCTCTGATGGTTGTGGAATCACGACTTCTGCTTCAGGCTGCCAATCCATCTCGTCGTCGCTTTCGTCCTCGTCAGGGCACCATCGCTGAATTTGTTTGAGCGTTTCATCGATAGATTGGAGGAGTTTGTGTTTGAAGAGTTTAGATTTGATGATGAGCGCGTTTAGATCGACGTGGCGGGGTGTAGATGCATGATTCATGAGCCCTTGGTGATGATTGCCGCGATTCTGAAGTGCATTATGAGGTCGGTGGGCACTGCGATTTTGAAAATGATGGCTAGTGGAACCGTTCATATTACTTCGCCCGCTGACCGTGCATGAGCCTAGATGATGCTCCCCTGTATATCTTCCATTACCCCTCGAGTCGTGCCCATCATTTGAACTATCATCGGAGGCAAATTTGTCGATTTGGCGACGGTGCCGGTTTCTCCATTTTCGACCCATGGCGAAAACTGCAAGTGGGGTTGGCGGAAGGTGGAACGAATGCGTCGCGATCAATCCAGGAGGTGGGAGATGCCTGATGCGTTAATCGTTTGAGTTTCGTAGTGCGATTGGGCGGCAGGTCTGGATGCGGTAGCAGTACCAGGAGAGGCAGATGCCAATCGTTGATTTTGATTGAACGATTGGGCCTCGACCTGGGTGGGTGGTCCCATGCCATTATATAGCTGATGAGAGCTAAGAAGTCCGTCAAGAATGAATATCGATCTTTGAGCCATGGACGATGTTCGAAGGATCTAGTTGCTGGTATAAAGCGAGGCCATGACAATGAGGTTTCGAAATGCTCTTCCATATTCTTCGGTGCAGCTTTTCCACGCAGCAAATCCTTTTGCGTCATCTCATCTATGATAAATCTTAGAGAAGGCATAGTTTTCGTAGAACACTTCTTTCACGCCGTGACATACGGCTTTTGATAGATGGATTTGTCAAATGCTTTTCTTTCAAGTTAGCTCCCCTTCCCATTCCCAATCTTTCAAGAGTTGTTTCATCCGATAATCCGTCGCCCAGCCAAGATCTGCTTCAATGCCACGTAATATATCCAAGACAATTCGACGCTCGCGATTATCCTTCATACATTGTCCCGCAACAAAGAGAGGCTGTACTTGGTGTATTCTCACACTACCCTCAGGTCGTCCCAAGGCAATCCCACATATTTCGTGGCTATGATGACGGACTTCGGCGTCGATTTTGCGGTAACTTGTAAGTCGATTGGCGACAGTGGTTTGTCGTGCGGTTGACTCATGAGGTTTATTGACAAGAAGAAGGATGCGCGCCATATGGTATGATTGCATAGTCGAGGCGCACATTGGCATGCTATACCATATTTCTGAGAATATTGCCCTGGACGAATCAACGGGTACACTTCCATCAGAAATGGGTGGCAGTCGTGCTGAAGGATTGAAGGTAACCGGCAAACCGTTGTACCAGATGTCGAGTTCCTTCTCTAGCTCCTTCCATCTCTCAAGCAGGGTCATTTGATTGACACCATAAAGGCCTGTTGGACTCTGTTTATCTTGCGGATATACTGTGTCGATAGAATCTCCCAATGCGAGATAGTTAATAATCTTGGACATCAGCCAAATCAACGCATTAGATATCATGTCTTCTCGCATAGCAATTTGTCTATCAGGATAATCGAAGTCTTCTGTATTACTCGGGATAACGAATCCTTGGTCGTCAAGATGCAGTCCGGCAGCTCTCCAAAGGCTAAAGTCTTCCGTATTCAGCCTGGTCTGACATTGGTTGATAACTACATGGGGATGTTAGGACAACGCAAGGGCCTTATTAGAAACGTAGATTACTCACATGCAGCCAGGAAATCTTGACGAGCAAAGTTCCAGAAAGTAGCTTTTCGGGCTCTCGAGGGTTTGATCCTTTGCGAGATTTCACCCGGGCTAGTTGGGGACTGGACTGGCATCATGCCCTCGTTTTCTGCCAAATCAAAGAGGGATTTTGTTCCACTGAGATGACGTGCCCATGCCGTGTTGGCATTATCGAGGAACTCGTACACGCAAAGGATAGCAGCCGCAGCGAGGGTTTCGTCCGCGTTGTTGGCATGGGCTGCTTGAAAATCTTGAAGTCAGTAATTGCTCAAAAGAATTGAAAGAACAGAGCTAAGCGGGTTATATGAGTTCCGAAACATTCTCTTCACTCCAAAGATATACTCATTGAAGGAGATTTTGGTCTTAGAACTCGCGAACTCCCGAACTCCCACAGGATGGAAAAAAGAGTACTCCGAGATATACTTACGTCTTGACAAGCGGCGCCGCTTGTTTGCCTGAATGCTTGGAGCACTTTGCGGGGATTGTGCACTTCCCTGTGGGCTGAAAGTATCCTTCGACATTGGGGTCATTGGAAGTTCTTGTTTTCCGGAGTTTGAGTTCGATAGTTCTTCCATTAGTAGTGAAATTGCCCTGTCGTAATATTTTGCTCCGATATAAGCCCAATCAACAGTCTCGGGACGAGGATAGAGCTCCATATCTGCTTGTGCACTGACGAGTCCACCAACGATCGCCTTCCTCCCTCGCACTCGACCAATTTGTTTCGCAGCGTACGCGCATGCAGAGAATCGTAGGAGAGGATTGGATAGTGATTGCACCGGGACAAGATGGGCGAAATAACAGCCTAGATCGAAAAGATCCATCCTAAGTCTATCAGTCGCCGGTCATCTAGTGAATACCAGTATGCTCACCATTGTCCAGCGGTCTCGCTAAAGTGGCGCAAGAGAAATGCAACTTCATGCTCGAGGATAGGTTTGGGTGCGTTTTTCGGGGTGAATGCAGAGGGGGAGGATATTAAGGCCGGATCAATCTGCGGTGATGCTACTGAATCTTCTCGAGGTCAGCAAGCCCACGAGACTGAAGCTGTGCAATACATACTCATGCCTCCTTCTGGACCAGCAGGGTTCAGTATAAAGTTAAGGTTGTTTGATGAGTGTTGCGAGACGCTTCCATCACCGGGGGATTGCACCGCTGCTGATAAAGGCCGTATGTATTCGAAATTGCTCGTCGCAGCTGCAGAGAGAGCCTCCAACCCAGGCGCATCGTCATATGGTATGTGAAAGAAGTTTTCCGCAGGCCTTTCCTCCAACCTTGGAACAACAATTGGATTCGAGGCATTTTGGTATTCGGGTTCGGGGGTGGGCTCCATGTTGTAAGGGTCGGTGATGTTGTGGAAGGTCACTGCGAGCAGTCCGTTAGCCAGGAGCTCTCTGGGTCCAATTTGATGCAAGTCATTACCATTCTTTGGCACATCCACCCAAACATTGTCCTCATTGAAAGTGTTCCGGTATGCATAGAAGCTCCCTAGTCCCGACTCGTTCATGGAAGCATTCTGCTGATGCCGGAATACAACCCCATTGCTTGGCTGACATTCTCTCGACCCCTTTCGACATTGTCCGCAAATTGGGGAAACTTCATCGCATTTGAGCTTTCGTTGGCGGCATGTTTGGCTGTTGATAGAGGGTATGTTAGCACGTTTCGTGTTGAGCGACCTTTTCGGGTATGCTGGAAAATTGGACACTCACCAGCCAGTTCGAGACCTCATTGCCTCTTGGTCATCTCCTGCAGTAAAGAAGATTCCATATATTCATGCTAAAACAAGTCATGGCTTCCGCATAAGAGAAGAAGTAAGGTAGGAATTTCCCAAGAGTGGTGGCCATGGCGGGGAAGCGAAAACTTTGGAGGCGCGGGGGTCAACCCGCTAAAAAAAAACGGTGCCTCAACCAATGACTTCGTACGGGCACAGACTCCTGCCCTCTTCATCGCTGCCTGCGACTTCCTGTTAAATGTGCAATCCTTTCATGTGCTTGAAACTATTCAGGGCTCTTGATGGAGAGGCTCGACACATTCATTCTAGTGAACACAATGGCGAGAAGGGCTTGGGAAAACTGCGAGCTCAGTCCGTTCGACAGCATCGAAGACCCACGACCCGTCAACTCTATGGAGCAACTCTCATTCAAACTGCCACTGAAACAACACAACACTGGCAGCAATTAAAACTGAAAAGACCTTGAGGCTAAACTTGATTGCCAAGTGCGCGTCTTTTGCAACTCTCGGTGATGAGCTTGTGCTACAGATATACGAGGTCAGTAGTCTCTTGCGAAGGCTATACCAACTAGAAAGTTTCTCGGGCATCAAGTGACGAGTTAGCAGATTCGTGGAGTGGTGCCTCAAACGTTGCTTGACTTATGTCCTGTTTCCCGCCAGTTTTTCGTATTGCTGCCTCGATAATATATCGGCATATCTATGTTCCTTCCGGCCAATTTCGGGTTCTGGACAGTCTCTGGAATCTTCTACTTGGTATAGTTTCCATTCGAATTTTGTGGCTCACACGCGTCATATTACTGTAAACTGCCCTTTGAGGTGGAAGGTGTTTGCGGATTTGATTTCCAAGATGCAGCATCTTGAGTACTTATTAGCTGGAACCTCTCAACCCGACCATTTTCAGCCTTGGTAGCTGAGTCGTTGAATGAGAAATGGCCCAATGCAAAACTCTCCATGGAAGCCCTCCCTATGTGTGGTGACGACCCTACGCTTGGTGAGAACCCGCTCAACTAGCGGACCTATAATAACCTTCTCGGATGTGGGAATATTTATTCTATCAACGCTTTTATTGATTATAACTACCCTGGCCAGATGCGACGTCTGAAGGAGGTCATTCTTAGTTGCAAGAAGTAAAGTTGTTTGAGGGTGTAAATTATTTCTCTCTGGGGAAGGTTTGGGAGTACGCACTTAGAATCTCTCAAACACAATGAGCAAATGAAGTCATTGTGTCAGGAGCACATACTTAATTTCTGAAAGGGAGTGAACTATTACTGACGCATGATTTCGTATACGCTGGAAGGTCTCCATCTCGCCAGTGGAGGAATGAGGACGGATCTTTCCCACCCTCACGCGCTGAGTCATCACAATTTGATTTCTACGTTGAGCCAGGGGACAGGCTCCAGCTTCTCAAGTAGCTCGCAATCGATTCAAGAATCACTCATGCATCCCCAACAACTCTATTAATTCCGAATACCTTCTGGAATTTGATCTCAGGTCCGGCATCTGGAGCTTCGTAGACTAAACATGCTCTTTGTCTTGGAGTCAATGCGAGGCCAGATATTGCATCTAGATACACCAGTCATCGAACACTTCTGTTCTGTGCTTGATTGTCACGGCAAGGCGAACTGGATCCTCGAGGACTTCATTATCAGTATCCACGGTCTCAAGAATCTCAAGTTAATCAACCGCACGAAACAAATTCCCATTTCCACTTTTGCCACCATGGCATTACGTTGTCCTCTAAGGAGTCCGGTTGGTTTGTAAAGTTAGACGATGCCATTGTTGCTAATGTTACTTGGGCGCTGTAATTGTTCGATTGAATTTGGCAGTTGAAAATATGGCTAAAAGTTAGACCTCTGCTCTATTCTTATAGCTTTCAGGAACAACGAAATTGTTCATATAGAAGTAGACCTTAGTGTAGTCGACATTCATCATTCACGAAGTTGCCGGAAAAGCCCCCTACACCGAGCCTAGAAGATTCCGCTCCATCCCAAGGAGGTGAAAGCCTAAACAACGGAAACGTTCAGAGAACGTGCAGCTGACAGTCCTTGGGATGCTTTGAACTCTCTTCATGAAATGAGATACCAATTCAGACAGATAAGATTCGTCTCACAGGCATAAGCAGTTTACAATGGTGCGAAAGTTAATTTGGAACAATCTCTAACTTAGTCATTTGAGTTTTATTAGTGATTGGACATTGAGAGCTTATCATTTCTTCATACACTCAATCCTTAAAAATTCCACCAAGCGAACACTACACCACGACTGGAGCTCCAAAACCGCGGGAGACTTTTTCTGGCTTTCTGACTGCTGTTACGGAACAAATACTGATATACGATATCCCAATCAATGCGGTATGTGACGTTGTATTTGTCCCCTCAAGCCAGAGCGTAGCCTCGAAGGCCATTTTGACTAAAAAGATCATTCACTAAGTTGAGCTTATTGTCTATTTGAACGAAGACTTCTAGTGTTAATTGAAGACAGAAGAGCCTAGTTGACCAGTCACTTTCTTGCTCCTTTGGGTCTAACTTCGGTCAATATGTATTGTGAAAAGGAAAAGTGAAATTCAATCATACTCTCCTATTCGAGAGACGCTATTTATAGACCGGGACCCATCCGAGAGATCGATCGATCTCGTATCGCTTGGTCAGTGCATCAGGCCACTTGCAAACCATCGGGATATTCCTGACTGTCCGTTGGCTGGGTTTCAGGGGTTGGGCATGCACGCGCCTCCGTTTAGTCGTGGTACACCAAAATTCTCCCCCAAATCACACATTCCCTCCCATAAATTTCACAAAAAAATATAAAAATAAATTTACACAAGTCTCTAATAAAATAATATTAATATCTGTGTATAGTTTGGTATAGCTTTGAGGCAAAATGATTTATTTTGTGTTTTTTTTTATTTTTTTTAGAAATTTTGACAGCAGAGCGATTTGAGGCCCGATTCGCTAAGAATTTTGGTGCGTGGCATGCCAAGCGTAACGCGTTAATTTAAAGCAGCAGTAGCGTGTTTACCCCAATGTGGAGTACATGGGGCCAAGTTAATATTACTGGTATCACTGCATTCTCCCTCTCCTTTTGTCCTCCCTCCCTTTCTTCTACTCACACCACAACCCACTGTCGCTACAGATCTTCAATTCTTCTCTAATAAAAACATTCAAAATGCGTCTTCTTACCACCATCGTTTCTAGCGCATTGCTGGTTGTTCTGGCTAACGCTCAGTCAAACACCACCAGCATCACGGCCGCTGTTTCGACCACCGTGAGCTTGTCTCCTGCGCAGAGCTCCGAAGCCGCCTGCTTGGCTGCCTGTAAGTATATCATGTCAACTTCTATACGCTGAACACATTCTAACAATTGCAGGCCCTGCCACCGATCCCACCTGCAGATCAAAGTGCATTGTCGTCTCCGCAGGTGATTACGCCCAACAGAACGCGACTATCGAGTGCATCGCGGATTGCCCCCAAGGAAACGGTACGGCGGCAGAAAATATTGCTTATGAAAACTGCCAGAAGGCCTGTCTCGCCTCGGCGACGGTCACTCCGGCATCAACTGCTGCCGCGACAAGCACAGCGGGCTCATCGGCTACGGGTTCTGGTTCAGAAACTACAGGCAGTGCAAAAACAACTGGCGCAACTGCAACAGGTGCTGGTAGTCAGTATCCCATGCCCCCCTTTTTTGTTTGAGTTACGGCGTATCGCTAACCGTGTAACTGTTACAGCGGGGTCCTCTTCCACGTCGAGTGCATCGGCATCTAGCACGTCGAAGGCTGCAGCTGATACCCTTCGCGTTGGAGTTTCCTTGGCTGGAGTTGTGGGGGTTTTCGCCGCAGTTTTTGCGTTGTAGGGAAATAACTACACATACTTGGATTGAAAGCTCTAATATGGTGGAACCGTTCTGGGGGAATTGGCATGTTGGAATTATGGTCTGGGAGTTCTCTCCAGCATGTAATGCTGTTTTAATGGAAGCAGAAGCTTTGAAAAACCCATCCAAGCTGAGTCAAGCAGGCAGTTTTGGCTTGAGCTCTTAAGCCTCGACAGTATTGTTTCGAAACACCATCTTCGTGGCTATCCCTATGTTGCAGTACGTCAGTCAATGACCAAGCGGTTCATAAGCATACACATACACTTCTGTTGCCAATTCAAACCGTCGCATGCAAGGCCGTGCGATCAATGAACGTATGAACACTCCTTGTCTTTGCAGGACCTGAGTTGACTGCAAAGGACATTCAGCGAAATAAGGCCGTATCTGAACAATGATCTCACAGCCTCAAGAATAGAATTCTTCTAAGTAAAACAGATTTTTGTGTTCAATGAAACAATAATTTATTTTCTCAGAACAGTGTGGGTCGAGAATTAGTCATAAAGACACAGACACTCGAATGTCTTCTGAAATCATCTCTGATAATTCACCATCCACTGATATCACAAGAAATTTTGGTTCACAATATCAGCTTACCAAAAGCCTCACACGCGAATCAGACTTCAAGTAAGATAAGTTGGAGAGAATTAGACATGTGTCTCATCACCCAATTTAACTTTTCCTGCAGACATTCTGAGGATGACTATGCGCCCAGCGCAAATAATCCCCGACAGCAGTATCATCCAAGACAATATCCCTATGCACCAGTCCAGGAAATACTTAATATATTTAAATAGTACTTATTTTATATTTTATTTCTTTACAATATTAATAGTATATGAGCAATAAATTCAATAACCTTTAACTAATTTATAACTTTTTTATTAATTACATTAAGTAAAGTTTATTACCAAAAGATTCTTAATACTAGAATATTTAGAGGAAGAAAATATAGGGATGTTCTCGATGGCCGATTGGCTCTACATGTCAAGATTTGGTAAATGGACACGTCTTCGATCCTCAGCCAAACTATATTGATGTGTCAATAAGACCATGAAAGCACAGCCTGAGAAGCTCGTTTTAATTTACTGTGGCACAAGTGATCACCTATTACAAAGGCTTCAACAATGATGAACAATTACCATATTACAGGGAGATTAGTACCAGCTATCTATCTTCCTCAATTGACGAGGCCGAGCTTATCTGCTGCCGCGCCGCTTCGCTCTTAATCTCGAACGTTTCAGTTTTTACAATATTCCAGATATCCTCTGTGCTATCCGAACGGTTCAAACCCTGCTTCTTCTTGGACCTCATTCCAACCATCATTACTGCCCCATCTCCTCCCGTCGGAATCGTAGCAGCCGTTCTTTCCCTCCAATCTGTGCCATAACTCAGGTCGGTCGAACCATCAGTAATTTCGCTGACCAACACTCGTCGTGTGAATGTATACAGGATGGTATCAATAAATCCACAAGAGGTCATCAGGGTTGCTGTGGCACAGTAATATGTCAAAGAGACTTTCGTACCGCTCCAAACGGCCAGGCGTCCAGCGGGAAGTGGCAGCGAGAAGGCGATGTAGGCGATAGGGTAGATGACCATAAACCGTGCGGCGCGGTTGATTTTTTCGGAGCCCGCGGATCGAGAAGCGGGAAGCACCTGCTTCATGCGGCGTCGCAGAAGGTAGAAAATGTAGCTGTATATCACTACGCTACCGAACTGCGAGAGGAGAATCCAAAAGTAATGGAGGCCGAGACGCTTGAATGTATTTTTGTCAGCTACTGTTGAATTTAAGGTGGATTAAGGCCGAATTGTGGTTTTAGCATGCAGATAACTCACATAGTTCGCATAATCTTGGTTTATCCAGCACTATTGTTTATTAGTGAGGAATTAAAAGGAGAAAGGGAAGGATGAAGAACGACAAGTAGCGTACCCAAGCACCAGTGCCCACAAAGTAATTTTTCGGATGAGAGATGGGTCCAATAATTGCTAAGAGCATGACGAAAATCCAGATCCCAACAAGGAAGCAGCAAAAGCGGACATGTTCTACTTTGCGTCCTCTAGCGACCGAATACCACGTGTGAATAGCAATAGCTAATACCCAAATCCCGCTGGAAACATCCCCAACTTGCACCAGCCATCCTTGAATAAAGCAAGCTGCTGTGGGAGACAATATGCTATTTTGATGGATCCAATGGAAACTAATGAGGAAGGCGATTGACTGCTGGAAATCGGCGAGGACGAGGTTGAAGATCAAGAGCAGGTATTGATTATAGCCAGGATAAGTACGATAGTATTTCCGCCAGGAAACCATGCGGTAGGTGATGAAGCAGATCAAACTGAAGGTGCTTAAAAAGGAGACTAAGGCCATAATTGCTACCGGTAAAAGGGTGGTTCTCAGGTTACCCGGAAGGGGATCGGTACTAAACGGTGATGGAAAAAATCCATTGGGATCTTTAGTTGCTTGCGGAGCCAAAGAGGACGTTGAACTGGACATTGCGTTCGTTGACTCAAGCGGCGAGGAAAATATTTTTCGACGCTTGATGAGAAGTTATATGTGTAGGGAATGAGAATCGAAGTCTCTGTCAAGGACATCTCTTCTATACAACTACGTGACAAATTCGACGCAAGGTTTCCCCGCTATGATAATTGAGGTGTCCCTGGGCCGGCATAAAGCCTCTCTAACTATATTTGGGGGAATGATACAAGGGTATTAGGTGCGCCGAATGCCGCCCCCTCAAGTTCACGAGTCATACCCAAATATGCGGCACACTCATCTTTCGGAGACGGCAGACCCAAGAAAAGATAAAAGGTCAAGGGTCCATCAGATTGGGTTCAGCCATTTGAAGGGATGTTGAAGGCGATGGCGATTCTTAAAATTGCTTTTCATACTTGAGAGTTTGGGCTGCCTGAGTGGGGAAGGTGTCAAGAACGTGGCGCTGACGAATTGTCATCTTACAAACTGCGACTTAACTCGCAAGATGGAATGATTCTTTGCGACACCAATGGCATCGAAGTCCTGCAATAGAGTTTTGATAAAACACGGGGGTCGGGCAATAACTCGGCGAGTTGGGACCGATTATGATTGGACGAATCTGTAGACAGCCGGGATCGTTAAGAGATAAACGTCCGTGCCGGAAAAGGAAAGTTCTGGCACGGAAGATCCCTGAAGAAAAGGAGGTGGCAGTCACTATTTATCTAAGCTTCGCAGTCGCGAGCTGAGGAAGAGGTGGGTCGGTTGTAGCCACCAGACGAACTTCCAGGTGACCGGCATGAACGGCAGGCAAAGAATATCAAAGCTTTTAAGTTTTCGTATTTTATGTATTTCATTCTGAACAATGTTCAAATTTTGCAATTCTTAAATGATACGACAAAAGCAGAACCTAATCTTCTAGAAATGGGGGGGTTTTTTTTTGGTTATTAAATTGCTTTTTCATGATTACTACTACTAACTAGATGTTAGTGATTTGGCTGCCGTTTTCGGGTGCTTGCTCGCCACTACGCCACCTCTCCACTCGCTTATCCCCAGAAACTGAGGGGGTTCCATCTCAAGGGGAAAGTGTCCAAATAGGCAATGCGAAACCCACTGATCTTATTGGTCGATAGTAGTTCGTCATCGCTCGGAGCTACTCCTACTCTATGGGGCTTGTAAACTAGGTTTCGACCCCCTGTGCCTCGATCTGATATTATCCCTGAATCAAGGCACTACCAAACCTTAATTTCTGTCAGTTGGGACGGCTTTCGGGCGAAATATCATAGAATTCTTGACTAGCTTGATACCTAAGGAGCGTAAAAAAATCAAGGAGGGGGATACGCCC
>NXFV01000008.1:0-39868 GCA_002803225.1 Gamarada debralockiae | reverse complement strand
CTAGAGTAAGACGCAAATACAGACTAGACCCAATAAGGAAGGGATCAGCATTCCAACCAACAATTTCCATCTGCTCTTGTGAGAACTGCGTCTATGTCGAGTGATACAAGATGTGGATTATCGTGATCGAGAGTATTCTTGCTGACCGACGTCCTGATGAAGGCTCAGTATGAGGGGTTCTCGTCGATCTATCTTACTTCCCAACGAGGAGGAAGAAAGCAGTGACATCGTTGATGAAAGGTAAGGTCTTAAGATGAGGGGTTTATGTTATAGTCAGGAGTTATACCTTGCTCAAGAACTCTCTTGAAGGCCCAAAAGTAATATACACAGTTCCTATAAGAGTGACAGTTATAGAGAAACCAGTTCCATTGTCCAATTGATGAATCGGATATTCAATTCTCATTTATCGTCCAATTGACGAATCCCATAGTCCAATTTACGAATGGCTCGTATGATGAGTACCATATGGTAGACTGTCGGCTATGAGTTTCTAACGCCAACGATCGAGAGCGACACAGCGTTTAGCTTTGTCCAGCCACCCAGCAATTAGATAGGCGTGAGTCTTTTGTGGGGGACAATCACTACTGTAAGGTTTAGATCTAGAACGTGCGACTTTGGTTTGCTAAGAACGAAAATCTAAGTCATGATATGGCTAAACTCAGATATTGCAATGAAAAATCATCAAGACGACGAGCCCGGCGAGTTCATCCAAAGGCTCAATCCGTTTGTCAATATCTTTCCCATTAAGACGCAAAATGACCGACTTACTCAAGTCTTCAACTCGCCGAGCATCAAGGATATGGCAGACCTCGACTTCTTCTCTGGCATCAACTACCATTTCACGACTGATGCCAGCGGAACGCCAAGCTTTTGTATAAACGCCGCATTTCACAACTATTCCATCACGACCGGCAATCTCGCAGCGCACAATGAAACCCCAAATGTTTGGATCGAAGCTGACAGTCTAGCCAAACCCTCTATGCAACCATCATGGCTGACCTAGGACAAAACCCCTGCATCAACATACCATATTAATTGACTTATATGGCACTATCATGCAAGTAAAATCTTTGCTCTTGATTAAATTAGAACTGGTGCTTGTAGCAAAATTAGGTGCTATATCGTAATTAAATGTATAGGGGCATTTTAGGGTACGTCTGAATTATAGGCTAGTACTCACTAATTTTATAGGGGCAAAGCATAAACCCTTCCCCTAAATAAAATTACACTAGGTGTTTATAATCTGAATTCTTCCATTTGATATTTTTAGGACCGGTGCTTATAAAGCAGTAGTGCTTATGGAGGATTACGTGCTTATGGAGGATTACGTGCTTATGGGGGATTACGTTCTTATGGAGGATTACGTTCTTATAACTCAATTAATGCGGTACTTGCAAATGCTACTTCACTCGATTACTTCAACAGCAACCTCACGGATACCGTAGACAGCTAGGAAAGTGCCGATCCGCTCCTGGCTAGCTACGAACCAGCTACTTAAAAGTACTCCGATGTCAAAGACACCACAGAACCTTTGACCATCCCTCCGTCAGTAGTGGCAGCACAGACCTTTGTCAGATCCCCAAACTGAAACCCGGAGGCTCACTATTCGTTTCGACTTGATCGAGACCTAGTTTTCCTTCAAGCCTTTTGTAAGACTCTGGGTTGGATCATGGTGTGGCGTTTAGAACGCAGTGATTCTCGTGCAAATTTTGGTGCGGGCTGTAAAGGGAGGGATGCTGTTGAGTTGTTGGATAGACAATCGACGATGACGACGCAATATGAATCGGTGCTGGAGCCTGTGTTGGAAAATAGACCGCACTTGCGGGTTAGATGGGCGGGGAATATGTCGACTGATTCGAGAGAACAGCTTCTGTCGCCAACTTAGGGCAGCACAGTGGGAGGAATTTCTCTTCAGCAGAATGAATTCAAGCGAAGCAACAGCCATTCGTTGAGGATGAGTAAATGATTAACAAATATTATGCTCTAAACGCCGGAGAGCTGCTGGATTACGGTTCCAGAGCAGGGAAGTTCGCATCGTTACTTTCCAGACCCGCCAATTGTGCCGGCTGCAGCTTCCGGACTGCAAGTTGCTCGGCTGTGAGTTGTGGTGGACTTGTTGAGTTCCCTATTCAGGGGAGAAAAAAGTGGCCCAAATTGGCACGTGTGCCCTCGCCAAAACATATATTTCAGCAATAACAAAACTTCCACAAAACTTGATTAAATTTACTAAAACTTGATTTTAAAGCTTTAAAGAAGTCAAACTGTCTTCCAACGGATTTTTAGAAATTTTAACTGTGGTTTTACAATTGTTCTTGACCCTGGAAGAAGGACATAGGCACGGGCCAATTTGGGCCACCTTTTTCTCCCCTGTATAGGTTCCTCACCTCATCGTCCACTTTCGCTTAACTCGGTCGCTCCGCTCCTAGTCGCTGTCCGGAGCATTCGCTTATCCGATTTTCAGGTTTCGCCCATGGGTGAGGTGGGCCGTGCGTTCAAAACCAGCAAAAGATAAGTGCCCCGTGGGGCAAAAACTTCACTTCACTTACTCTCTCTCCTTTCTTTCTTTCTTGCTTCCCCCCCCTTTTTTCTTTTCTTTTTTTTTTTTTTGCCCCGTGGGGCAACATTTTCTGTAACCCTGACCCGACATCCAAAGCCCAACTGCCTTGTAGTATGCCCACTGACAGATATGAAAGTTCATTTGGGAGATGTGATGAGCTGAGAAGTCGGTGCGTTACTTATGACCCACGTCCAACTTCTACCCAGCCTATCTCAGCGGGACTAGGATTCAATGCCCTTCTTGTTTGTTTTGAATTTTATTTTCATTTTCATCCATAGCAAATATTACTAGTTCTACTGCCAGGCCTGCTCAAACAAATAATATGATGGAGATCGAGAAACAGCTACTCCAAGCATGAGCAGGTGAATTTGCCGATTAAGTAATGTGTAAGTTAGAAATACCACCACACTTGCATAGTATAGAATTACTCTCAATTTCCTCATATACCACTGAAAGAAACCAAGATAGTCCAAAAGAAAGACGTAAAATGGACCATATACAAGCAGACATATAAGAGCATTCTCGGCAGATGTCGGCCTTAAAAGCATATAATGAATCGCTATCTCGATATAAATCCAGCACTCAATAAGATAGCGTCGCAAAGTGCTATAGTAGACAGCGAATAATACCAAGGTCGAATACATCAACAGCCCTACCCATTTCCGTCCGTCGGGATTCGGCAGAACAATGCCAGAAGAAATGATACCAGAGTATGTCATCACTCTGCCTAGAAGAGCTAATTGCTTCCCAAGGCTGAGCACATTACTTGGTCCTAAAGGTAGTTCCCTTGACATGTTGACTCTCCAGTCTCTCCCGGGATAATAGAGCCAAGCATGGCAAGCAAACATAATACCTCCGCCTGCGCTGAAAACCCCACCGAGTATATTGTAGAGGGTCCAGTAGCGTGCAATACCTGGTCAAGTATATTAGCTCTAAATCTACGATTAATGCACTTTGGTTAAATATTACCGAGTACAGCCGCAGCCGCAAGTTCTTGCACAGCAGAGGACAGCCCAAAGGTAGGGCTTTCTGTAGGCATATTGATTCCCAACCCCCCTGTTTTCCGTGCTCCACAAACCATATAGCATGTCGATCTATCGAACTCATTGGGCAGCAGGATCCAATCAGGAATCGTACCGGGCTCCAATATAAATTCGGGTCTAGTTCGTCGGGATGACCGCGCCTCGAGATCCTCTAGTGTGTTATTCAAGTTCTCTTGACACCATTTGGACGACTGAGTTGCCTGCATGAAACGTGATATCAACTAGATGGACAGTGATAGCAATAGAATAATGCTGCTGGAATTGAAAGGACATACTGGACTGTCGGGAAATTGCATGCATGCCTGCCACATGCTGATTGCAAGACTTCTATCGGTAGCTTGAGCGCCCACATTTCCTTGTTTGAAAGCGTACACACCGAACAAGATTGTGATTCCTAGACCAATAATGGTACATACTGTCTGAAAGACGCTGACCTTTGTTTCAATGGACCACTTTAGGATTCGAGAAAGAGGGGCTGTTGAAGCGATGACGGGAGACGAGGTGGGCTGGCTGGTTGGTGCAGTAGTTCGTCCTGTGGTACCATCCAGGTCAGAAAGCTCCACTGTATCAGTTGGAGGGTCACCAGCTCCTGATGGAGAGCCATGAGGTACCGATCGAGAGTGGTCGAACCGTATACCATCTAAGCGCGTATGATCTGGTGATGTATTTGCAGCAGATTGAAGGATCCCCTGAGTCAAGTGATGGGAGGTTGGAGATTGATTGCGACGATTATTATGAGATGGCGAGGCTGTACTTGGTAGGTTCCGAGTACGGCTCGCGACGCCGGAAGTCCGTGCAGAGCTCTCAGGTGCGACTGATGGCATAGTGACCAAAGAAGCTAGCAATTCAATAGCAAGCCATAGGGGGGGGATCCGTAAGGTACTTGGCGTGTAGTTCCAAGATGTCAGCGTCGAGGACTTGAGGTTCGATTAATTGTTCAGCCGCAGCGCCCCATTTCGGGTAGCTTATTTCGGGGACACTTTGGCAATGCATTATCAGGCAAGAATTCCCGTATTGAGGCATTTAAGCGAGAAGTCTGGTCCTTTTACGAAGCGAATTCTATCCCCGCGTCGCTTTAAACGCGTAATCAAACCACGAATTTTATTGCGGTAGATTTTATAATAAAATAATAATTTATTTTGAGTTTAAAGATTATGATTATAACTCTAAAATTGTGTAGTTTTGCTGCGTTATTATTTGCAATTGTCCGTTTGCGAAGTCTTAAAAGCGGCAAAACCATGCTTTAGTATGAGTGTATCGGACATCCGCTTACACCGGACAAGCGCTTCCCTCGACTAGGAGCGGAGCGACGTATGAGACCGAGCTAAAGCGAAAGTGGACGATTATTCAAGATTTCGGAGTCAATATTGTTACTTCTGAAAACGTTCAAGAGTAGCGAGAATGGTTTAGGAGAAGCGAGGATGGGAGAAACAACACCTCTCGACTCCTGCAACAGTCTGTAATAGGAAGAAATGAAGCCGAGAAGACGAACCTGCGCTTCCGCTGAGCGTTCCAATCACTCATATTCGGTGAGGGGCTGGGATTAACCCCGTCCCCATCTTTTGTTATCACTATCGTCATCACCATCAACATCCATCTCGTCATTATTCGCACCCCCAACTAGATCCCCACCAGGAGGTGCAGTACTCGCATTCGATGGCTGAAACGCAGTCGCAGCCCCGCCGAGGCAGTCGCGGAGTTAAACGCCGTAGCCGTAGGACTCATGCCAGAATGCGGTGTCCAGGTCTGCTTATGCCACCTGCCGGTTGTAAACTCGCAATAGCACCCCATGCGAAGTTAGACAACTGCTCAAGCCCATACATCGATTTCTCAGCGTCTTAGAACAAAGCGGTCATTTCAAGGTCCCATTGAGTTATGAAATGAAGAGGTAGATGATGGCCCCTTCCCCCAATCGAAAGTCGTGGAGCTGGTTTATACCTTGCACAGCATAACCTGCTCGCAACTCAAAGCCGTATTTTTCATTAATCCCGTTGAAGATGAGTGCAGCTGTTTCGCCCTAGCTGGACTGCGCTGAATCGTTGAGAATCCCTTCGCAACCGGCGGCTGCTGATTCCTTATGTCCTGGAGAGCGGTCGCTAATGCTGCCATCTCATCGGCGTCATCAGGGAGAGGCTAGTGGTATTGTGAGGATCCCAGATGCACATGCGGCAGAATTTGGAGTGCCTGCACATCAGCGTCAATATCTACCGTGTAACCATTCAACCAGAGCCGGTAGAGAAAATCTTCTTCATTTCCCGCGTAAAGATTCTTGTGCCTCCGTTCCAGTCCTCAGATCGGTGCGTCGACTGTCATAGACCGTTTGGTCAGCAATCTCGTCCGTTCGAAGGTTGAAGACCATTTGCTCATGCAATGTCCTTGCTTAAGCTAAAGATGCGCACTAATCATAAAAAATTAGCATCAACTCTCCTAGGTCCCAGGTTGGCACTTTGAGTTCCACCCATCTTGCCGTCGCTGACTCAATTTTTGTCCGCATCACTCCAAAGAGACACAACAAGTGTTTGTATTTGAAGCGTGTTGTTCCAGATCTGTATTGACTGGTTACGCTTCGGATCAGTCTGTCCCCGAAGTCTTGTGGAATTCTTTCTGCTGTGGTTTTTGTTGACTAGCTGGTTAAGACGATTGAGGTTGTTCAGGAAGTTTGGTGGGGTTGGTCTTCCGACGACGGCCTCTGGGGGGCCAGGGGGCTGGTATATTGTGGTCATAAATACGAGGAATCCATAAATTGGACGTCTGATTGGTCAATTAGACGGCAATGAGAATTCCACTTATTTGATTGGTCAATAGTAGTCTAATTGATCAACATCGGACCTACTTTATGGGGCTCGTAAAAGCAGGTTTTACCCCCCTGTGCTGCGCACTGACAGGGCCGTTAAATTTAGAACTGTACTACCAAACCCTGATTCCTCTCCTGACGTAAGTACAACATCTATATCAAGTGATACAAGATGTAGATTATCGCGATCTTGATCATTTCTTGCTACCCGACATCCCCACGAAGGCTTAGCGTGAGCGGTTCTCGTCGATACAGTATAACCAAGTGCGCGGTGGGCGACTATTATGGGGAAGAACCGCTCCGTGGAGGAGGACCACGAGGGTTAGGAGGGGTAAAGCACGTAGGAGACGTTGAAGGAGACGCGAACCACTTCAGTTGCCCTGTTTCTTTACATTTAGTACTACGTTGGGTGTTTTGTAGTGATCCTTGATCAGGTGTTTCAATATACCACCAAACACTATATGGATCCCATAAATTAATGGGTCCCATAGAGGTCGCAGTGAAAGATGAATCCCATGGTATAATTGACCAATCAGACATCTAATTCGGATTTATCGTCCAATTGATGAATTCCTGGTATTGATGAACACAATACACCAGGTCGAGGATGCTAGTGATAGCAAAAGAGGCGTCCCAATCCCTATGCACAAACGGAGTCTAGATTGGTCCTAAATGCAAGTGGAACTTTTATGAGGGCTGTTATGACATCCATTCCAAAGCCTTGCTCCTGAACGTCCCAGAATTCCTCCTATTGGATTTGTTCGAAGAAACAAACTAAAATTGGATGTCATGTCAACACTTTACCCAGCTCTAGGGCCCGGTCAGAACGGGACTGAAGGGCGTCCTTTATCAGTGTCATGTACAGTGGGCCATCCTACTTCAAGCAAGTAGCCTAAGCATGGAGGAACCTAAGAACTGTATATGGAAGTCACCAAGATTATTAATTTGGATATAAAAAGTAGAAGAGACTTCATGGAGCATTTTCCATGGTGTATCCCATTTCTGTGAGGATTTTAGCAAGCGCTGGGTATGGGATTGTGGGGGAGTTCGCCTCACCTGCCAAAGCCTCATCCGGGTAGTACGGCTCTCTGTTAGAGTCAGGTGTCCGCCACATTGACAGATGATGCCACTTTGCGTGCCAGCAGAATATCAGAGTTAGCAAGCAGGTACTATCGTGGAGTCATTTCACGAACCATGACCTCATGCAGCAAAACGATGCCGAGAAACCATTGAGCCCCAAATCTTTCCCCATCAGTCAAATCGTCTCTCAAGAGTGGAGAACTTCACTGCATTTCCGTCAGATACGCTGTTACTGAATGTCATAGAGAGAAAGAGAACTTACTGAACATACAAGAACGTCCGCAGTTGATTATTCTAGTATTCATATCTGGGGTATATCGCCTTTGTGAGCGCCCGACGAGGTTCCCCCAATGCACAAAGAATTTCTCCGTCCCTTAATTCGTCTTTAGACTTACAGAAACTAAATATATAGTCCCAACCGAGAGGCAATAATATATATATATATATATATATATATATAGAGTATGTAGTCTTCTACATTCTCAAATCCATGCCGTAAAAGGGCTCCATCAGTTCTTATATCAAAACTACACAACTCCTTCATCCATCCAAGATTTAGTAGTCTTCGTTCCCTTCCTATTTCCGTGAGACCACCAGTAACCAAGGCCAAAACTGTAAAGTTAGCAACATCATAAAGATGTTCGAATAACATTCCCAAGGAATAATGTGGGCTATTGACAGAAGTCGTGTTGTAATCAATAGTGCTGGTCGCAACGCCTCCCAGAGCCGATCATTGTCCGGATTGTACCGGTTTTTGTTTAGTTTTCTCCCCAAGGTGCCCAACAATTTCGACCTAGCATGAGGTGGATTTTGCTATCATCGCCGAGATCACTGGGCTTGAACACCCCGTCGTAGATGGCGTCGATGTTCACGAGGTCTCTTGTCGTAAGCCGTGGATCCATTTTGCTGAAGTTTTTACAATGCTGCTCGTTCTTCTGTCTCCGCATTACAGGTACTTCTGGGAAACTCCGCTCTGACAGGAGTGATAGCCGCGGAATGCGCCGCCACATTCCGCGCCAAAGGGATGGCGCCGATACCTGTTGCCATCTTTAGTACAGCCAGTGGAAGCGTTTGACGGACGCGATTTCAAAGTTCCAAAAGTGTTGCTTCCGCGTTTTTGAACATGACTGTTTTTGGAAAGAGGCAATCCTACCGGTGCTTGCCTCCCGAACCCCAACCGCCTGTTTGGGCCACACGACTGAAAGAGATCCCATTAAAGCACGAACAAAGCGCTCTGGGGTGCTTAACAGAGCGCACTTTTGAGTGCACGACCCTTCGTCATCCAGTAGTGAGTTATCCGGGAGCAGAATTTTTCCTTTAAGGGGCTCTTATGAGTTGGGACTCATGAACCATGTCTGGGGAGCCTAGCCTTTCAAACGGAGTGAGCGATTTAATGACTTCTCGATCTTCCAAGCTTCAGATGATAAGTCAATTGGGAGCTTGTCCTTGAATCTCATTTTCGATAAGCGTAGGCCACTCATAATACTTTGATACATGCTTCGGAATATCCACACGCATCGCCCTCAACCAACGCACAGTCGATTTCCTGTCCCCATTTCCCGAATAAGCTGATCCTCTCTTACCCAGCGCAATTATTGAAATCGGTTCCATAATCAACAGTAACGCGACGAAATGCGCCTGAAGTAATTTTCCCACATCGTTGTTCGGATTCGTAAACTCGCGGAAGTCGTCATGGCTCATGGTACAGGCAAATAGACGATATATCTTCCTTAATTCCATAAATGCTTGTTCATGTTAGTTGAGCAATACTATGAGGAGTGGAGGGAGTGTACGTACCATCTCGTGAGGAAGTAAATAGCGTCCTTGTGGTTCCCAGAAGAAGGCCATACATCTCAATCTCCACTTTTCCCGTACAAAGATGTCTGAACCGCTCTAAGGAGCTACAAGCCGCCTTTACAATATCCGCATCAATAAGTGGTGCATCTTTCAGGCTGGGGTTCAACGCGGAGACGTTGTCGTTGCCCCACATGGAATGGAACAGAAACTTCATGTTCTGGGCTAGCATTTGCATGCCGATGATAATGGAGCCACGAATAAAAGTCATATAATCGACCAGCCCGTCATCTATCAGGGTAGATTGAACGAATAGGTTGTAGCATGTTGCCAACATGGCGTTACCTTCTTCGAAACTTTGGATACCGATGGATACTGCGGCGTTGAGAGAAGCAATGGCTTTGACGCGGTAGGCTAGAGCTGTTTGTGCTAGTTCGCAGGAGGATGACTGAGCTATGGCGAGATGTGATGCGGAGAGTGCGAGCATGGAATGTAGAAGGTAGTCGTACTGGGACAGTCAGCAGGGGATTAGAAGTTGAGAGGTGTCCTTACGTTGGACGCAATGCTTGGGATCTCATGCGTCCAAACTGAATCATTTCCTGAGGGACGACGAGGGTATGAACTCTCAATGAATTGGCTAAACAATCGAAAGTCTTGCATAGTGAAGACAGGAGTTGATGCCTGGAGAATATTCTCGATAGTCTCGATAATTGGGGTCTCCGACACTTGCTTAATTTGACTGGCTTGGGTCTCTGGCCATTCGCAGTGGAAGTCACGATGGAGGCAGTAGTCGCACGTTGGGCGGTTCTCGTCGCACTGCGAAGTGGTCAATCCTCGTCTTGAGAAGTGAGTTCGGGAATTGCATACTTTCATCCGCGCTTTCTTGCAGTTGAAACACCCCCTCCGTGACTTCTTGTGGCCCTTCCTTCTTCTTATCATTTGAGTTTTCTCGCTGCTGACTGGCTGTTGCACGGTGTGAAACTCTTCATCGAGACTGCTTGAAGCATCGCGAGATTGTGACTGCCCCTTTTCCTCCGCAGTAGGATCCAATTCGTGCTGATCATACGGTGAAGTTTTTTGTACCCTCATCGCCTTTGAAGTACTCACTCAAATATCGGAGCGAATGCAAAGCTAGATCTCAACTTGTAGAAGCGTTTATCTCCAGATTAGACAGGCCGTCGGAGTTGTGTTTAAACCCGCTCCCACCTTGTATCACGGATGAGATTTACCGAGTCATGTTGCTGTTACATGAACTAAGGAATATGCCTAAAATAGTAAGCGCTTCAGCCCTTCAGCCCAACGAGGATCAAAGTTATGACAGGCTGCCTGTAGGGCTGCCTGCCAACAAGCTCTTTTTCGGAGTAAGCCAATAGCGATAATGCGGGGAAAATGTCCCGACCGACAGCGAAGCTTTGAAATGTCGGATGACAAGCTATCGTAGCTCCTTCCCGCATCTTCCGCCCCCGAAAGAGAAATAATAACGACAAAGTTTCTGAAATGGACCTTTTTACCCTGTCTCTGTGATACAATAACATCTCCAATTCCTTTGGACTTCAAAGCTGAATTGGAAGGTGAGTTCCTCTGCGATTTCTGACCGGGTCAAATATTGGACCGAACATGGTTTCTCCTTGCGAGAGCAATGATTTTCAGCTTTCATTGCAAGACCCTTTCATACAAGGCGGGTAAAGTCCGCAAACACCATTGTTTTGAGCCCATCTCCATTGACCTGTCAGTATAATGTCCCACACTACCAGATACAACTCACCTCCTCATCCTTCCTAGTTGGCCAGTTCGCCATCTTCGCAAATCCTCTCGACCCTTTCACCAAAAAGACCAAAACAATCTGCAAGCTTTCGGTGATGGCTACAAATAGTCTTGCCAGAAATAAATCCACCGTTATCCCAACCCAAGTGGAAGATCTTCGCAGACGTTTTCCGTAGATGAAGGTCTCCACCAAAACAACAATATACCTCTACAGCGACAAGGACAAGTCAGCTAGGTAAGGAACACCTTCCTCTTCCTCTTACCTCTTCAGCTTTTTCGTTCCCGGCTCATGTAGTAAGAAATCATAGACAGCCAAATGGTTTCGGCCCGTCCCACTAGCTCAGGCACAGCTAACTTCTTTGCGCCCTCCCAAGCACACACAAGTCCTTCGAAAGAGCCATCACCTTTTCACATCCTCTATGCGCACCTCTCTCGACCAGAGACAGCTTGTTGGGGTTGATCTAAGCTCTTGGTGCCTTCTAGGCATCACAAGGCCCTGTGCGCAAAAGCAACCTCATTCGATGCGACAAATACCCCTATGTCCAAGTTACGACGATATGAAGTCAATTTCGAATATTTTGGAAAAACAAGCATGGGCATGAGTGGAGGGACAACAGATTCAATGAAACTTGTACCAAGGTATACTATTGTCGACGCTGGCGACCAAGTCTTTCAATGGCCCTGTACAAAGTAGGTGCTGTACGACACTCGTCACTTCCTCTCGAAACTTCTCGCATATACGACATAACAGTCTCACTCGAGCTTCACTAAAGTATTTCATTGTCTCTCATATATCAATCATAGCGGTATCTTAAAAACGGAGTGGAAGAACGTAAGTACTCCAACTCATGCCTAACACCCATCTTTCCACTCCTGCATCAGGCCCGTAGGCCATAAAATAAAGAACAAAGTAGAGATACCACCTCCCGCCTCCCAGCGCACACCCATGCAACCTCTCACTCAGTATCCATTCTTAGCAGCCACGTCTGTCCACTCATCTCCAGTCCACAACCCTAAACCCAGTCCAATCCAGCCCCCAAAACCCCAACTCGCCCTCCCCACCATTCCAGCTCCTCGAAACCCAAAGCGCCAGTCCACCAATAATCCCAAAACTGCTAACGACCTGCAGAGCAATCCAGCCCTTTCGTCTCAATTCCTCGTTCATCCGCAATAAACCTAACGGATCATGGACATCTACTCCTCTACCTCTAGCAACTTCCATTTCTCGCTCTCGACGTCTGATATACGTGCCACCAGGTTGCTTGACCAATGCTCCTGCCCACGTATCTTGGATTTGATTCTGTTGCTGGCGAGCTTGGGAGAGAGGAACGATGGTCCCGTCTTGTACGCACTCTCCAAGTCTTTCGGTAAGCCAGACCGCACGTTCTGAGCGAGCTAGGGCATCGAATCGTGCGCGCTCGTTTTGGAGACTGCGTTGGAGGTCTGCGGCCCAGTTCGCCAATCTCACTTGTGCAATTTTCTCTTCGCGTTGTGTGTGATCCGTGATTCGTGCCAGAGCATACGACGTTGTTGCACCGACGGGAGCGGTCAGAACCTGGCTCTGGGAAGCGGAGGATGAGGGGGAAAATGTGAGGGGCCGGTACAGAGATTGTGGTTTGGAGGTTGGAGTAGAGGCGGCACGCCATTGGATGAACTTCTTGGCAGCTGAGTGACGAAGCCAGGAGACTGTGTCGGGAGAGAAGACTTGAGACACCAGATAGGCGAGCTCAGAAGGTATAAGGGGTTGGATGTAGTCCGGGGACATAAGGAGAGAGGCGTCCATAGTTTCGTCGTCTTTGGATGGATGGGTAGAGATTGTGTAAGGTGGTGTTGGGAGGGTAGAGTGCGTGTCCTCGGGTGACAGGCTGAAGAGGAAGGGTTTGATGTTTGCGGCTTGGAGTTCCGAGGCAATGTTCTCTCTGAGAATGGAGAGTTGCTCAGCAGATAGAGTGTCGGCTCGTGATATGAGGGGAATGATGTTGGTGAGAGGAGATATGCGGCGTAGGTACTCTATATCAACCGATCTCATTTCTAAACAATGTCAGCACTACTAGAACGTAGGTCATTTGGATACCTACTCTGCGCAAATACGTAGAAAACCAAGTCCACTTGAGATCCACCATTTCCACTCAGCATGCTTATCATATCTGATTCACTCAATCCTTGCATAGATACGGCTTTCTGTAAATGAGACTCAATGTAGTCGACGACAGGTGTAATAGATTCCAGACACTGCCTAGGTTAGTATAGTCCATAAAACGAAGAAAGTAGTACACACCGAAGTCTTGTTTCCATATCCAGGGGTATCAACGAAACACAAATTCCGCTCCAAAACCGAATCACCCATACTTTTTCTCCGTCGCAGTATTCGACTCTCCTCCAAGTCTGACCACCATGCAGGATATGCTCTTGTGCTAGCATAGACCTCCGTAATCTTCAGTGTACTCTGCATATCCGTACTACCACTTCTCGACTTGGATTTACAGCTCTTCCGTCGTATCACGGGAATCGCTACTGGTGTAGTAGAAAGAGGATCGACGTGAACGATATCTTCGCATGTTTGCACAATAGCTTTTATCAAGGAAGTCTTCCCAACGCCTGCCATACGTTAGCTCCGTCATAACCCCACACTACATAACATACCAGAATCTCCAGCAATCAGAACTTTTAGTCGGCCCATATTCTTCCCTTTCTCCGTAAACGGTCGTCTGCTAGGCATCTTGATACTCGGCATAACAAGTTGTGGTGCGCTACCGCTATCAATCAACTCGGATCCCAGGTCTCTTTCCTCTTCCCCACTCGATATGATAGCCTGACTATTATTATCGTCCATCAACGAGCCAGCGTCCGAGTTTCTGCGAGAGTCGGGATTAGACATAATCGAAGGAGGAGCAGGCGATCCGAAAGAAAGCGGAGTGAAGGGTCTCGATATCGTAGCTTGGGATGATCGACGTTGATGGGAGGGAGATGCGTTTCTGCTTTCGTCATTCGAAGATTTGGAGGATGGAGAAATGGAGGATGCCAAATCATCGTCAGATGGCTGTGACTGCTGTAAATTCTTCTTCCAGTTACGTCTTGCTGTCCGCACCTTGTCCTCCTGGTCATCGGTGTCTTGAGCCAAGGAGCTTATCATTGTTTCAAGACTCTCGACACCGTATGTGCTGCCCTTGGGAGATTCCTTTTGCTTTGGGTGGGTTTGAGGGGAGTGTGCTTGGGAATCGCCAATAGAATTCTCATCAGTAAAGAAGTAGGTCATCTGCGGAGGTTGGGTTCTTGTTGCGAGCGGTGTCGTGTCGTTATCTGCGAAACTCGTACTCCGAGATCGCCCAGGATAGGCATCATCACCAGGTAGAGGTCGCATGTTGAAGAGGAATGCGAGATTAGTAAAATGACGAAGAAAGTGTATTCATATCATGTTCAGGATTGTTTGTATGGTTACAAAGGAGTGGAACGCTCAAAATTGTTGACGTTTGTATGTGGGACTTGAGCCAGCCAGCCGCCTCGGTCATTCGTAACTCCAGCATTACCCCGCGGCCTATCAGTGAATCTCAGTCAGCAGAGTCACGGGGTGTGTTGCTTTCAGGCATTGGCTGGTAATCCAGGCATTCCATCCTCTTAGTAGACCCGTCTCAAAAAAGACGACTGTGGTGGAGCCGTGGAAATACATTTTGAATTACTGAATCGTGGTGAACGAATTAAAAAGCCTCATTTTTAACATGAATACCACTTCATAATATTTTAAAAATGATTTTGAGGCTTCTAAAGCCTCGTGAAGAGAGGGCCATTGATTTGGGCAATATCAGCGATTTTCAGGCAATTGGGGATTTCAGCGGTGGACATAGGAGTAGTAGTAAAAATGGATTTTAAATTGCTGAGACTTGAAGAATGATTAAAACAGCCTTTCCTACTCGAAATAGAGGCGCCTCTTTACGACAATTTCACCCCTTAAGAAGGGTCACTTTGAATGATGCTCATTTTAGAGGGCGAGCTTACAGGCGCTTACCGTCTGAGCGCTTAAAACGAAGCCAAAAGGAACTCACCAAAATGGGGTCGCCGCCGCCAGCAGCCACTTGAACCAGCCACAACAGCCAGTAATAGACTGTCTTCTGCGCAGATCCTCCAAATCCAGATCCAGTCATACAGTTACATCGTTGCGACAAGCATCCAACTTGGTACACTCTCTTCACAACGGCTTCATCACACGGGTCGAAGGACGCGTTAAGTATCTTAGATAAAATATCCACGCCGGCATCCATACTCTTCGACCCCAAATTCACTTCCCGACAACGTCCTTCGCCCACGCCTCCCTTCCGAACCTTCCCCCCCTCGCCGACTGCGACAAGACTTGCTCCCTCTTTACCAAGTACAATCAGTGTCCAGATTTTAGATACAGAGGAAAGTACCGCAGCGATGGACAAGAGACATCCGAGTTCTTTCCAGCAGTTGGAGAAGCTAGGAGAGGGTACTTATGCTACGGTATGTGCGGAAATATTATTTTGAACCGCTGGTGTCAGATGGGACTTTGGATACATATGGATTGCCTCCTCTGTTTATTGGGGTCGTGAACTAGATCTGCCACAACTTTGCTGACTGCCGCAGGTCTTCAAAGGCCGAAATCGGCAAACCGGTGAGCTCGTAGCTCTCAAGGAAATCCACCTCGACTCCGAAGAAGGCACACCCTCCACGGCCATCCGCGAGATTTCCCTTATGAAAGAGTTGAAGCACGAGAACATAGTCAGCCTCCATGATGTCATCCACACCGAAAACAAACTCATGCTTGTCTTCGACTACATGGACAAGGACCTGAAGAAGTACATGGACACACAAGGCGACCGCGGAGCACTCAACCCCATTACCATCAAATCATTCATGCACCAACTCCTCAAGGGCATTGATTTCTGCCACACCAATCGCGTCCTCCACCGAGATCTCAAGCCCCAAAACCTCCTCATCAACAACAAGGGTGTCCTCAAGCTTGCGGATTTTGGTCTTGCGCGAGCTTTCGGTATACCAGTCAACACCTTCTCCAATGAAGTTGTCACTCTCTGGTATCGAGCACCCGATGTACTCCTCGGAAGCCGAACCTACAACACCAGTATCGACATCTGGTCCGCAGGCTGTATCATGGCAGAGATGTACACCGGTCGTCCTCTTTTCCCCGGCACAACGAACGAAGATCAGCTTGTGCGCATCTTCCGCATCATGGGCACACCTTCTGAGCGCACCTGGCCAGGCATCTCCCAATACAGCGAATACAAACAGAACTTCCAGATGTACGCTACGCAAGACTTGAGGGTCATCTTACCACAGATTGACCCCAGTGGCATTGATTTGTTACAGAGAATGTTGCAGCTGCGACCAGAATTGAGAATCAGTGCCCATGATGCTTTGAATCATCCTTGGTTCAGTGATTTGGCTGGTGGTATGGGACATTCGCAGCAGCAACCAGGACAAATGGGACAGATCCCTGTTCAGCAGAGAGGATACGCGCAACCTGGTGTCGTGGCTCAGGGTGGTTACCAGTACTGATTTGGAGTTGGGTTCCGGGTTTATGATACCTGAATTGCATGGCTTGGCGTTAGATGGGAAGGATGGTTTCCGAGGGGGCCTGTGTCCGGTGCTAGGTTTATGGTGATGATTGCATGGAGATTCATAAAGCGCGGCAATGAGAACTGAGAATAGAGTGTTCATTGCATTGATTGGCTGTTCAAGTCTGGCACGTGATGTGTTGACCAGAACATTTAACGCCACACACGCTCGACAACAGCTTCATCTTCTCTTGACAAACATCCCGCCCTCTCCATGTCCAGGATGGCAGCGGCCACCAAGCCGGCGATCCAGCTTCTCAAGTGAGGCCCTGAATCTTTCATCATTAAAGTGTCTCATTAAATGCCAAGACGAGGCTGGCGAGATGAATCATGACCAACAACGCCAAAACCTCAAACCCCATTTGGGACTTCATGCCCACTAATACACCATGGCTTGTGTCTATCCTAGCTGCTCCTATCATATTGTATTTAATACCACTTGCTTTTTGGGTTCGCCACCTCTGGTCCCATACAACATCCCATGGGTTGTGTAGTAACCATCAATGCGAGGATTTCGTCAATTACACTATTCATTGGTTAATTAGGCATCTAATTGACCAACTAAATGTTTTTCGAATTGGGCTATTGTGTTCGTTGATCTCTATAGGAATCGTAAGCCTGCGCACGGGCAACTATTAGGGATCCCAGCCGCCGTTGATCAAAACTGACTTCCTTGAATTTTTACCTTATTGATATTATTTCTTCTTTCATAGCAGTTCACAATTAATCAGAACTCTTTATCAAATCAATATATTCATTATCTATGCTTTGACTAACGCAGTAGTTAGGAAAGCCGTCATCCCGTACCTGACCCCTTGACTCGCACTTGCCCTACCCCTAATTTCTTTCAGCCAGAACTGCAACTAGTAGAAGTAGGAGATCTTCTAGTAAGAGGGAATACAGGAAAGCTACCTGCTGTAGAGGATTGGGAAAGGGGCAGTAATATAATTACAGAGTAGAGATTTCCTAAACTTATTATGCTGTTGATAGTTCTAATAGCTAGGCGTAACGAGTAAAGCAGTGTTCTAATAACACCTCAAAAAACACTTGTTTTACTACCACAACAGAGTATTGTTCATTCCATAGCTTATTTCGGAAATCGTTAAGTTGGTGATTTAAATAGTGTATTGATCAATTGAGCGTCCAATTGATGAAACCTTCGGATTGATGGTTACCATACAACAGTTCGAACATGAGCTTCGGTTTCGTAGGAAGCAATGGTCCTGTCCGTTTTGCGAAAGGAGCATTCCCGTCACCAGGGCAGATCTAGAGAGCCACCTGAAAGAGATTCACGAAGACAAACTCAAAAACCATAGTAGTGAATTTAATGCTCCGGCCAATGCTTACCAAACCACCCAGACTGACGCAACGGAATTTCCTTTGTACACGGACTACGGACTGATGCTACGCGAAATCAATGGGACATTTAAATGTGATGTTAGCATCAAGCAGTTTCAGCAGCACCCTGGCCATCACATGGAATAGCTAGCTCTAGCAGCTTTGCCCCAAGGAGATAGCGATGAAGACGATGAGCATAGCTCGGACTCAGAGGAGGCTAAGCTTTCCAAAGCTGAACGTATTCAAAGAGCCCGCCAAGAGCTTCAAAGAGAAAATTGGCGGCCTGAGGAGCAATGAGGCAGTTCCATTGTTCAATTCGAAACTGATCGGTCGGGCTATTTGTCCTTCAAGGAGAGATATCATCCGGGTAACCAAGAGGAGGGGTCACGACGGCTGGTGGTATGTGTAACCCATTTCATGATTCTTTACCTCCGACCATCTAAATGCTCCCTCGGGCATGGTAGGATTGATACACGTACGGGCCTATTCCCTAGCAATTATGTGGGAGATGGGATCAGCCGGGATTCCTCCATCATCTAAATCAAATTTCTGGGACGAAGAGGCAATGCTGTATAAAGTTCCCGAAATTCTTGAACCGAACCATACAGCATCTATCGCAGACATGTTCCGCAGAACCCAATTTGGATTACCACTCACAGCAGCTGATCATCTTGATAAAGACTCATTGCCGATGGATTTAGTTGCTACAGATCCTGAACTGCTTCCTCTACTAACAAACCTCCAAATAGGAAAATAGGAAAACCATCGGAGTATTCAAGGCGTCCGAGCTGTCTATCACGCTGTCTTCTATTTCAAATTATCATTATGCCATTTAATTTTAACAATGAAGAAGTATGGCTAACCATGTCAATTCAGTGGTCTCTCACGGAACACAGACGAGAAGACGCCGCGCCAGAAATTCGAAGAGTTTGGCACTGTAACCCAATTTTTATGTCGGATTAAAGCATGTCTGCTCCTGACGCCTGCTAACTTGGTCATAAGGTAATTGCCAAAGACTATGGCACTAGCTCTAATCGCGGCATCGGGCTCGTGTGGTATCGGCACGAAAATGACGTAGGGAATGCACTTACTGAAAAATGCAGACAATGCAGAGTATTTATTCACAAACCTGGGGTTTTCTGGTTAGTTGCAGATTTGGTGGGAGCACTACGCTTGTGAATTATTTTACCGAAAGGTGAGGGCAAACCTGCTGCTGTAACTTAGGAGAAGGCGGGTAGAGTAAACGTTCAAACGGGTGAAAGGCGGCTTTCGTATGAATAGATGGATGATCTACGAATGGATATTGGGGCCTGCAACAGAGAATGGCTGATGCAGATGTTTCAATTCCTGTCTGAAACCTGGAAAAAAATGGGGACCGGGTGTCATTTAGTGGCCTCTAGTCAAAAGACTGTCAGAACTATTCATATCCTAATGACTTGCGTAACTACCGAATTCGACACCAGTAAGCTTTCTCGGGTGGGTTGACTCAGTAAGGCGTTGAACAGCGACACCAACCGTAATTGAATCATTTGAAATGGTGCTTTGGGTGAAAACTTCATTGGCGTCCGGCAAGGTAGGCAGATCAAGCACAGGATGAATAGACAACAGGCATTAATTATGAACTTTCTTTATTCAACAGCAATGTGCCAGCTACCTGAAAGCTTTTCATAGCTACCGATCCACCCTCTTATCTCTCTCTCTTTGATTTCATCCCCCTATTGCTACAAAGCTAGCTCATGGTACAAAATCATTGGACATGGTCTGAAATCGTAAACTTCCCTGTCAAGAAAACCAGATTATCGTAAAGGTCCAATGTTATTCGACAAATACAGGTACCGCCAACTGCTGCGAACTAGCGTGGTATCATGAAACGAAAACGCAAAAAGGAAGAAGTGTGTTGCAAAATACAGCCAAGGCGAAGAGAAGTTTTCAGCAACTCGAGTGTGGTCAGGTGATGGCGTGAGCATGTGATGGTGCAGACCACGTGATGCAAATCATCCAAAGAGGCGTGGCGGGTGTCGATTGCCGAGAGGAGCGACTTGAATGATGAGGTGGTGTACCGTATTCGCAAGGAAGGGAGTTTTGATAATGGTCGAGTATCGAATTATTCCAAGTTGTAAGTATTGTGCGCCAGAAAAGTCAAGGGTCCAGAAATGACAACCCTAACCCAATCAATTTTCCCAACTCAGCGAATTGGTATCCGTGACGCCATTGGTAATCCACAAAGCCCCCACTCCCAGCCAAGAATTTCATCCAGCCATGTGTGATATGTAAAAGAAGGTGAAGCTATTCATCGTGATGAACCCTTGGTATCAGGTCGGCTGGCGAGCTCAGTCATGCTATCCGTCTCGATATATTGCTTGCGACTTTGTTGTCTTTGGCCCCCTTCGCTACCCGCGAAAACGCCGGCCATCTGCTTGAGTCCACCACCACTCATCCTCTTGCGGTCTCTGATCTGGGCCCAGACTTGTCGACATGCAGGCAAACTGGTCGTGGCGTAGATGAGAGCATTCCAGAATCCTTGGAGTGGCAAGACAAATGCCGAAGCAAATTCAAGACCGAGAGAGACCTCACCAGGATGAACAACGGAGTAGACACGGTTGGCGGAGGAAGGAATCCAGGTTACCATCATAGCAATGAAGAACAAGACAGCGACCTTGGTATAGCTCCATGCGGCATTGTTGGCTTCCATGGCTGCATAGCGTCGAGTGGGGTACAGGTTAGATCGCTCGGAGTTGGGCGCATGGGCTGAGCTTGGAACATTTGGTACAGAGCCCTTTCGCTCGCCTGGTCCTGGGAGCGGTTTCTCGGTGTAGGAGTAGCGGGTCTGATTCTGAAGGTTGGGCTGAGAGCTCGAAACGGTGACAGTATAATTGTTTTTGCCGGCGGCTGGCTGGGGTCTCGAGTGTTGCACGGTCGGTCCTTGTCGGCCAAGGTCTCGAAGGTCGATGGAATCAGATGGGCTTGCTTCAATCGATTCCGATGTGACAAACACTTCAGTCGTCTTGACAGATTGAAATGGGTCGCCCATGATTGGCATTGGGTGGGGCGGGGGAACGCTGAGGTTTCGTAGCTGCTTTCGCTTCGTGTAGATTTCCTTTCCGGCACGAATGTAGATTCCCGTTGTGAGAAGGATCACAACCCTGCAGAATATTAACACGTGGCTCTTTCTGGAAGGATTTCAACGCACCAAACAGGACCATAGAAGGTATAAATTCTTATCACATCCCACTCACTCGCGACCCAGCACCACAGAGTAGCATTGCCATACATACGACCCTTCTCGGCGGTCTTAGTCCAGAGATACACAAATGCGGGAACGAAGGGAGCGCCATAGCAGATCATGATGTAGTATTTCTCCAGCTTTCGAAGAGACTCGGCATCGTACTTCCAGTAGAAAGTGAGATACACGTTAACGGCCATTGCCAGAGTCCAATATGCGTCCGCTGGCATGAACCTTAAGATATGATCAGTAAGTGAAGCACTAAACAGCAAGGAAAGCGCTTACATTTGAATAAGAAATGCTTGAAACTGGCACAAACCACCATTGAGATCGTTAAGTGCTGATCTTGAGATGATAGTGGCAACATTAGTGAAGACATTTCCCATGGAAGCGAAAAAAACTAGGCGATTGATGGGCTTATGGAAAGCCTTCGATCCGAGGAAAGTAACAGCAATGAACAAGCAACCCATTAGCGACAAAGTAGAACAAACTCTCTCCACGGTGACAAAGTTATTGAGATCCGCCGGAGTAAGTTCCTCAGGAGTCATTCTGGTTGCTAGTTTTGATGTTCGGCGAACAATCTCGGCCGTCATCTCTGAGAGTGCAGCTCGAGGAGCCATGTTGGATGGTGTATGGTGAGGACTCGGTTGACACAATGTCCCCTTGGTGAAATGAGTGAGGATATCGACGACGAGGTCCGGCCGATTGGATAGTTGGTGCAAAGACAAGGCCTCAACGTTGGACGTAATGTTTTGGCGGCGTTGCGGGAAGTTGAAAGGAACGTGAAGGCCTCGTGGCAGAGAGATGAAGAAGTTTTCTGAATATGAATACAGGTGTAGTACTACCAGGCGGCAGGCAGTGGCAGGCAAGATTTCGCGAGAAGAGCTCTGGAGGAGGACGTGTGTACCTTCAAGTATTTCAAACAAGAGTACAACACCACGATCGCCCACTTCCCAGCCGAAAAAAGGAGAGTCAGCAATTGAGGTCTGAGAGTCGAAGATCTTCTCTTTTGGGATTCAACACCTTCCTGTGCCTGCGTCGCCTTGCAATCACACAGCTATGTACCGATTGAGATGTGACGTGCTGGATTAATTGTCATAGGAGAGGGAATGTTCTCGTCGGAGGTCTTAGGCGATAACCGGGGCTACCTGCATGCTCGCGTCTCCTCTGTCTTCACTTTTCGAGATGCGCGAACAAGGGGAAAGGTACAATAAGGGAACTTCGAACGAGAGGGAAAATGTTTGAAGGATTCAAGAAGAGAGCTTTTTCTGGGTTGAGGTCAGCGGCCACATGCAGAGGAACATGGGTGCGTATCCAAATCTGTCCACAGACAAGGGTCGCACTCACCAGGATTGTTCATCGCCAAATAAGGAGTTTTAAGTGGAGGGATCATGATAATACTGGGGGACGGGAACTGACCGCGGGACGGGATATGTGCAGGGAGGCCACAATGTGACAGATCTTGGGCACCGCAATGGGCACCTGTTGGTTCCATACACGAGCGCCCTTACCGGATCAATCGACTTTCCACGGAGCGGAATGATCTGCATATGGGAAGGTCTCTTTGTGAGCCACGAGCACTGACACGACCCGAAAGGTAATAGCTCATTTTTTACAGAGGATTGTGTTCGTCGTACTTGGCGATAGTGCAAAACGATGGACTTTCATCATTGGGATTGGCATTGCTAACAGTGCTGAGGCCGTTGCAGCAGTCATTGAATTGCGTCTAATTGGGATCGCTATCGGCTATTGAAAGAGCTTCAGGGGAAATACCGTATTTTGAAAAGTGCTGACTCGTCACGAAACTTGGTGGGGACTGGATGCAATAGTTGCCGTTGTTGCTGCCGCTGTCAAGAGCGCCGAGCTGTGGAGAGTTGACTGTGGAGATGGGGACGACGTTGAAAGGTCGTCGGTCCACGTCTACTCCCCTCAAAAACGCCGCGATGGTCCGAAAAAATCTACGAAGTTGGTGGAGAGGTTGGGAGTGCTGGAGAAAGGGCTGAACCCCTGGACGGCAGAACTTTTTGCCTCGGGCCCACCATCTGAAACCATCACGATTCGCGCGGACGATGATCTCCCTGAGGCTTGCAGAAATATAACAGAAATCTGAAATATTCAGGCGTCCACCAGCACACCCAGCACAGCATTTCACCCACTCAGACGTATCTTAAAGGTATCCCAGGACTTAGTACCGAGCCTTCCAGCGCTGCTTGCAACGTAGCCCCTCCCCACTCGCTGAACCTCAAATTCGGGCCAAGTTTAATATCGAAGTACATGTGATGAATCCAGAAGCCGTTCCCCTCATTACCACAAGATCACGAGTTAATATATGGTTCAAACAGGCTCTTCCGAAGCCTCGGAAGAACAACGTGGCAGCCATGGGAACACTGAAGAAAAAGAACGAATATACATTCCTACGCGGGGTACAAGTGATCAGTTGACAAAAGACTTTTCTGGAGAGAAAGCAAAATTGCTCCGCTTCTACTCTCGCTCCACGAGTGCGGAAGGAGACGAAAACATGTTGAACAATTCGCACAAAGCAACGGCATAAATCTACCCCAGGAGACTAATGATTGTTATCTCGGCCCTGCGTCACGTCAGGCATTTTGTGTAACGACGATCACGACACTGGAGGGATTATCCAGGGTTCGGTATTTGGGCTTGTAGGGATCGCGACATCAGCGCGCGGAGCATTGAGTGTAATGATCGTTCCGTAAGGATAATGTTTGTTTCCAGATAACTACAGAAATTGGTACTGTATCGATATGCAGATAAAACCCAAAAGGAATGGAAAATGGAGAAGAGAGTTCAATAGCTTTCCTGGAGACGGAATTGATTCGGCGGGCAGGCTCGGTTGAACGAAGCTTCCCGTTATCGACTTCTTCCTTAATTGAATCCACAATTCGGTAATTCTGTCCGCCTTGAGGCTCGACGACTGGGTTGCTACCTGTAGAAATGAGCGAACTTCCTTCACCTTGCACGGACCGGAAGCCCTACATTGACAGCGGGGCACTAGCCGAAGAAGCGCCATGTTCTAACCAAACAGAGCTCATCGTCCACTTTCTGGTCCACAAGAGCTGAGACAAATCATTTTTGTGCGCTGATAGGTACAGTACGAGATTTGGGAAATCTCGGGCCTACTAACAGCATCTTCTCCACGATGATGACTTGGAAGGTTACATCGACCGATCGCAAGACTCCCTGAAGCTTTGTACCTGGAAAGGGGGTATCGAGTAAGGTTCGACTTCGGCACTGCTATCGATTACAGCGATACTGATGCAGAAATATAGGGGTTACGCGGGTCTTCTATAGAATGCACTCGTAAACCCTTGGAGAAGGTACTGTACCTCACGCGGCAATAATCGAAGACCCAACCCCAACTGGCGGCTATTTTCCCAATGCTATCAAACATTGGTTGCCGCATGAGTAATTCTTCCGCAGAGTTTTGGTGTGGTTCATCGCATTCTCATTGCAGCTGTGAGCTGTGATTCCCGATGAACGTTCAGTCAAAGCTTCAGGATCAGATGAACCAATCTCAGCTTTCTTCAAACAATCTCTTTATCGAGCTCTATCCATCGGCATCAACCCCTTCTTCCATTCGTCAACATCGTTGCCAATATCAAACCCAGGGGAACCTTGCAGACACTGAATTCAACGTGGTTACATCGCATTTATCCTTAACGTTCTCCTGATACTCGCCACGAGATTCCTATCTGGCTCAGCCCCATTTAGATGAATTAATATCGGAGAACATGGGAAGGTTGCTTTCGACCCTGCATAATTCCATTTTTATACAATTTTCATTTATCCGATGTTATGCACTGGAAAAAAGCCCTACCTATCGTCTTCTCATAGGGCGCCTCCTCGCTACCTTCATCGGCTCTGTGCCACCAACCCACAGACCCGTTCGTGGGGGCTGCAGAAGCCCAATAGGAAATGTCCAAGCTTCCAGGGCTCTCCACTGGAGTGGATGAGCTTTACATACTTTTTGCTGCTTTGACGACGACCGATCCAGCTTTTCGGTACTAGAGAAGAAGTAAGTTGGCTCAATTCTATTCCAACTTCAACCTATCTATTCTCCAATGTACTTTACACGGCTAAGGACGTGACCAACACTTCACCAGATCTTCTCTTTCCCTTGGAGCGAAGCTATGCGATTACCCCGCGGCCGTGGTGGCTTCTCTATCCACTTGCATAATCCAAAACACATGACGCCTCCGCGGACGTTGTCTCAGAGCACTTCTGCACAAATGCTTCACAACTTGTCACCCACCCTCTCGAGCTCTCGAACTCTTCATATTCCCCCCCAGATTCTCGGCTGCCAATTCACATCCGTTATCACCTATCGATAAGCAGAAGGAATCTTCCCGCAATATCCGCCTTACAACGCCACCAAACCGCAGATGTCTCAAACATCAACTTCTGCAATTTTCCTCCCAATGAATCAACGCGGAAGAATTCATCTCACCACCCCTCTTGCGTAATCGTTTCAAATATTCTTGGACAGAGAGATCGCATTAACAACGTGATCTTGCCTGTGGTGATCAAACAACGTAATCTCCGCAATCATCGTGGCTTTTCACCAGGTCACCATGCTTTCTTCGAAGATCATGTCAGCCTTGACAAGTCGACCGACACAAGAAACACTCACCTGGTCGGCCAGAGTTCGTCCAAAGTGTTTGTTCACCCGGAATATCAAACAATCTTCGAAACGTCGCGTGGCATGGCGACAAGAAAAACAACATCAGTATATCACATCGAACCCTTTACCTTTCAAGAACGGCCCCCTCGAACTGGAGGCCCCAGCTTCTCCCATCCATGAACTCACAGACTGTGGCAACACCAAGTTTCTCACCGCATCAAGCCTCAGCTCACATACGTCCAAGAACCAAGTGTTTCTTGTTTCAGTCGGCCAGTGCCAAATTCTCCCCACTCTTCTCAAGCCTCTCGGCCCCTCAAAAGGGCAACCGTTCCAGCTGTGCCAGCTTGACTAGGAGTCAATATGCAGGAACACCTTCTTGACAACTCCAATGAAAAACTTTATTTCGAGGTGGCGCCGACCGGTGAGCGGTGTTGGGTACTTGGGAGCGCACGGGCGGGCCGTGCCCGCACAGGCTCGGGGCAAGTGCCTTCGCCTCGGTATTGGGCTTCGCTTCCAGCTTTCGAGTGAAAGGCGTGATGGATGTCGAGCCTTGTGATTGGGGGGAGGATCTGGAGCCAAAATGCGATGTGGAGAGCGGAAAGAAAGCCGGCATCCGCAGGAACCTTCTTGCACACTTCTACATGGTGATATTGCTAGTAAGGTGATTTTAGTGCTTGAAACAAAGCCTAACAGCATGCATCTGTCCCCTCTCCCCCAGCTTGGCCTCTCATATTCCATCGTCAAAAACCACCAACAGGCTCCTATCCAGAGCCTACCCATGCCGGGAAGATAGGAACCATCAGAGGCTATGACTTGAGCAATCACGTAACGCCATTGGAAAGGAAAAGATCCGGTATAATTTCGTTGCAGAGAACAAAGATAGCACCATGTCTCTGGCCTTTACACAGGCGTGGCATCAAGTACCCATCATCATTTCCCTTTGTTGCATTGCCGTTCTGGCTCTCTCAGTCCAAGCACCCGTGCTCCTAGGATTCCCAGTTGAGGTATCTCTCTCAGCCTTAAACCATGTTCAAAGTGGGAACCCTAACCGTAAGGTAAGACGAGGACAATGAGTGGGAGAATTATGAAAATACCTTTCTCCTTCCAATTCTTTCCCCAGTGTCCTGGCAGCTTGGCCATCTTGGTACAGACGCTGAGATGGAAGCTCCTCATTGAGGATTCGCATAGGCTGGGCCTTACGAGCCTAACAGAATAAGCCCTCGTTTTTAGCGACCTTTGTTAGGCCTGAATTTTGGCCTTGGTACATCCACGTTAACGATTTTAATTTAAAGCTGTAAAATATCCATGAATTGTTTTAATATAAAGTTGAAATACTGAAGATAACAAAAGATAAACAAAGGCAACAATTGATATTATAAAATTATATAAGAATGGTCAATTTATAAAATCCTTCAGGACGAGTTTGCCTTATAGACACGGACTTACTCTGTTAGGCTCGTTACTCCAAATGCGAAAACACTCAAGGAAAGTACTGTACGTTTTGACTCGGGACTTCTGCCCGGCCCGAGAGAGCTGACTACGCATCAACACCAAAGACGACGATAACCGACAAAAGTTTCGACAACAGGAATTTGCCCTGGTACAACCGTAGAAATTGAGCATTGCAAAGATTTCTTAGTGCCCTCGCACAGTCAAATGGGACTCGACTGCAAAACATCATGGGAGATGCTGCGTGTTGAATTAGATCGTGGTTCCTGTACTTGCGTTTCTTTGACTTAGAATACTACGTGGCTTCCTGAACATTCTTTATAGGTCCTTTTGCTGCATCTCCTTAAGCTTGATCAAAGTCTAATCACCTATTTACAAAGGCTATTTTTTTTTCCTCGGGCTCTAGCTTTGAAGGCATCGATGACGCTCCCAAGACTGGTCCGAAGAGAGTCCCATGATTTTATTGAATTCTCGTTTTAAGAGTTTCGAACTTAAAGGCGGCTTCCTTGTTCTCATCTTCTGTTCCTCTCGTTGCAGTATCAGCAAAGCATTGCTGATGGGAACTTTTTTGCATAATCTATTCTCAGACCCATTCCTGTCCTCACATATTCCCAACATCCTGGGGCCGATCCCAAGCCAATAGCGGAGTCCCACACTTGCACCATTCCCTACTTGCTTCGGGAAGCCAACAATTGTTAGAAGTGGGACAGTATCTACAAACAATTCTTATCCTTATTCCGGCAGTCACTCCAAGCTCAGCGTGGCCATTCCTCTTATTAAAATTGGCAACGAAAAGGGCCACGACGAGAACGCTCTGTCGACGATAATATTCGTTTAACTCATCGTCTGCGCTTGAGTCGCCCTTCAATATCTTGATTGCATAACGTCGGGGATGGTAAACTTCGCAGTCAATCGAGTCCCTTGTCTCAAGGACTTTTGCGACGATACATCCATTCAATGGCGGACAGTTGAAGATGCGGATTGTTGGGGCTGCGAGAATACTGCAAGGTACCAAAGTAGAAGTGCAGGACATCAGTTTCTGCTAGGTTGAGATAGGAAATACTGTTGATAAAAAATTGGGGGACAGATTTATAGTCGTCCGACAGCAGACTGACGGGGGAGGAAAATTGCACACTCTAACAGTCACGTATCACATGGCTTTTTGCTTTCTAGCCTTCTTTGCGTCCCCCTACTGCCCAGATTTAGAATTGTGTTATGCCAGGTAAAGGAGCTTAGCAGCAAACGTAACTTGTATACTGTCAGCAAAGTGCCCAAACACATAGATTAATATTATGTTCACCCGGAATATTGGAAATTCTAGCGTCACAATATCTGACTTTCCTGGGTATCCTAATTGTGACAAAACAACGTCCCAATGTCCCCAATGATACCCCGGGATCCCTCTTCACGGCGTAGTTTGGCTTCCTCTAAAATCAACAATAATTCTGCGCCACCTTGAGCCCAACTCTCATCTTCTCTGTATCTGATTTCAAATTGAGTCATTAGGTTAGCATTGCGAGCAAATTCGCGCTAAAAACAGGGAGTTTCTCCTGTGGGTCCCCCCTTATATCTCGGTCCCGATGTAAATGGATCCCCTGGAGTAAGATGAGGAAATAAATGTGATCAAATCGAACCTCGATGTGACATGTGTTTGCGCGCCCCTGTTGAGTGCATTTGGCGCGGGCCCTTAAGTGACATCGCACAAAATCGGCGACTTCGAAGATCTTCATGAATCCAATATCAAGGACTCCTATGGAGTTAGTCCCAGCTCATTAATCTCCAAAATCGATGAGAAGTTCCGATAAGGGTCTATGCATCCGTGTTACCCGGCCCTGAACTTTTGGATGGGCTCACGTCAGACTCAGTCCCCAGCATCTTTTCCCCTGAGCAAAAGTGGACGGCAAGCGCTTCAAACTTCTCTCTCGACGCTAGTGAACTCAGTAACTTTCTCATATCATCTAAATAGTCCTCTTTTATCCTTGGGACCTCTCATAGTGTCCCACTTCCCGATACCGAGATGTCTCACATTGGTCTTCCAGCATCAGCCCCTGATCTTTACAGCACTAGCTTACACACTAATTTCTATGCCGAACAGCTTTATACAAACCTTGACTAGAATGTAGAGGTGGAATGAACGTCGGCGATCATCCCAGGCATTCAATTGATGGAATCTGCGAAGATTACGGGCTATATCTGCAGTACCACAGAGGAGCAAAAGAGGCCCCAACACCTTCAGTGCAGTACAGAAGTAGAACACTACAACCACAAGAAACAAAGCTGCATGCAGAACTTAATCCGAGACGGAGCTCATCGGATTGAGAATACTGTAATTGAATCCCATTGCCAGAGTAATTAGCATACCAAAAAGGTAGTTTACCCAGGGTTTTATCCGGGGACCAGTGGTGGCCTTGGATGCGATGAATTTTCACACATAAAAGGCGTAGCGAAGAGGAGGTTAAAAAATAAATGTGAAAAAATTCATGGACCAGCAAGAGAGAGACTGGCCCCTTCTTGCGCTGGCTAGCGCTCAGGGTAGTAATGTCCGCTCTACGAAATCCGTCATTGCCTTCGATTCGCACATTCCCCGATGAACTACGCCATCAGAGCAAGAATTTGACAATAAATTACTTGTTTTAATACTAATATCTACCGAAGATGTAAACGAAATGGGCGGATTTGATCCATCCGTCTGGTGGATTGAATCGACCTTTTGTAAGAACAGAATAACCACAGATTGGCAGCAACCGGACAGGTGATAGATACCGAGCTTTTCAAATCGTTTAAAGTGCTTGACAGATCGAAACTCGTAATTTGTAGATCTGATCTGGTATATTTTGAATCGTTCAAATCAACTGAGCGATTTGAGCTGGATGGCTGAAGCTGTCTATGAATTATCCAAAAAGTCTCACAGAGGATGAACACAAATTCAAAGCATTAAATCTCAATTCAAAGGCAGTTTCTGTTTAAAGTTGGGAAGGAATTATAATTTTCCAGTTTTGGCAATGTGGATGTCACGTCAAGTCAGGAAGCCTAGCAAACGTAAAAGTGGTGCTAGGTCCAAGATGCTCCATGTACTGGTTGCCTGCCACTATCTTTGTAATATCGACAGAGAGAAGCCTGGAACAATTCAAAGTAAGCCGATATTTTGTTTGAGCTTTGACTTGAATCCACGACTTTGGCTCCACACGGTATTGGGCTGAACTTCGTTTTATTTCTATGCCATCCAGGGGGCGATACCGAATCCCTCATCCCAAATATTCCTACACAAAAAGCAGCTCCATGTTGGTACTTCTAGAATATTTTTACAATCATCCATCCAAATACCATATTCCCTACTCATAACCCCATTTCTGACCAAAACACCCTCCAGCCTTTATGTTCTTCTGCTTGGCCTTCAATACCGGGATCAAGGGTGTCCTTGATCTTGAGGGTGAGGTGGGGGTGGATTTTGTTGGTTGGAATTGTGTAGATTTTGAAGGGTATTAAGGATCTCTAGAGTTGTTGCGGGAGGAAGCGTTTGGGGTGGAGGTAATGCAGGTAGTGTAAAGAAGGGCGGGTCGACTGACGAAGCGCTTGGCGAAGGTGTTATGTACATATCGGTGCAGTATCTGACGACTGGAAGCAACAAGGACTATGCTGATTGGCTTATTAAACGCCAATGGGCCCATTGGGGGAGGTTCTTGAAGTGATTGAAAGTGGTTATTGCTTCTCTGCCGTTATATGCCGAACCGGAAAATGAGATGCCATCCAGATCCATCGACACGAATACATTCTTTATTGGGTCTCTCAAAGCATTTTTTTTTCAACGTATTTCACGGTGACTTTGAGGACTTTGAGATTATTTCCAGACAGGAAAAAATGATGCTCTTGAGCATGAGGCCGTCAATAACTTTCATCTTCTCCACACAGCCCGGGACTTCTGGATGGTTATCGACAAGGACCGCGGCTCCTTGCTGGGTGCTTCATCTGTTTCTTCGGTCTTTCGCTTGTTGGATACTTTGATCTTCGGCATTGGGAGGGAGGAGGTTTTACTCGGAACTTCTTTCGACGTCGTCTCGAGGTTCTCCCAGAGTATTTTGCGCTGAGACGAAGGCTGGAATTGGAGACTCTTCCCTCGAATTAAAGCGATTCGCTTCGGTCAAGTTGACTGAAATGTATTCATCCGGGACGTAGCCAATGCCGTCAAATTTTGGCTCTGCTGTATGCGCTTTAGGTATCATCCTCCCATTTCAGCTCTTGCTTGACTTTGCTTTTCCCGGCCGCCGTGTTCTTGTTTACATTAGCTCTGTTTGCGATTTGGCAATTCTTCATCTCATGATCTGTAAGTAAAATATACCGCGTGGTATCATTCTTGATTAACTTTATTATCATCTGTCTCCTGTCCCGCGAGTTTAGCAAGATCGTTTTCGATAGTTTCCTGGTAAAAATTTCGAACAGTCTTTTGTGTACGTTCTACCTTTGCGATATCCTTGCGGCATAGCTCCTCGATTTTTTTTAATGGGACGCTTCTCCTTGTGAGATTCGATAATATGCGGTAAATATTTGGCACGAATGGCATTACGCGCTGCATCATGCAGCTTCCCTGAGGAGTGGTTTGCTGACCAGAACTCATCTCGGGAAGCGTCGCTCAGTGGAGGAGTAATCAGCAGGGATGGGCAGGCTGTAAGACCTTCAAGGGGTGGTGGGGCTGTGACCTTTCACTATTATAAATGAGACTTCCCCCCGGTTGTCACTAGCCATCTTGTCCATCTGTGCAATACGGACATCTTCCCTCGGAATTCAGTTCGACTGATACAAGTATGCCATACCAACTCCGCCATCGTCCTCGTGTGATACAGGTGGAGCTCACGACTTCATGTACGGCTTTCGAGTTCGACTGTGAAATCCAGCAGTAGTTAAGACCGCTCGCGACGGCTCTCTCGAGGAGCACGAGGCCGATAAACTAACGCAGAGCAAAAGATCAAAGACGAAACGTCTTAGGAGGAGCTGCGGATTCTCTGAGGGAGGTGCAAGGACGTTCCAACTGCCACTCGCAGGAAATACCGTACTGACTAGAATTAGAATCACCGAACGTGACCTCTGATGAGATGTCCTCGCCGCCAAAACGAAAGAGGCGCAGGGTCATCAAGCCGAAGGATCTCGTCGACACTAGGAGCCTGCGGATACCTGTTGTAGAGAGCCTCGACGTGCTCTACCAGGTTGAGGAGAACCACCATCATATATTAACGACCATCGTTGGCAAACTCGAGATGGAAAATTGCAGGCTGATTTCTGAGTCGCAGAAGCTTCTTGATACCCAGATATGTAGACTGTTTAATGAAGGACTTGAGGGCTTCAATGACAGGGACAATCAGGCACGCACACTCGTTGCTAATCTAATAGGTGATTTGCTAGCGCAAAAATGCCGTCTATTCGAGAACAGGTTCAAATCCACGGAACAGATGGCACGTACACTCGTCGCTGATTTAGAGGGCATGTGGGCTCAACAACGCCGCGTGCTTGGCATGAAGCGGTTCATTCAGCAATATGGAGCAGGGAAAGAAGGCAACTGCTTACTTGCAACGGGCACGGGGGAAAATAAGTTAAAAGGGTTTGCGGAGAGTCTAGTACTGCCTGACCATCTTCGGTTGGGAGGACAAAACTAAGACTGATAAATACAAGGCCATCATTAAGACTCAATAAAAAATTCCTTTCACGGCAGCCAGCCACCTGAAATCCTTCAATTTGTGGGTATGGGGAGTTCTCGCTCTTGAGATGCGTCGCGGAGAGTGTGTGGTAGTAGGTCTTTTGTCGAATCAGACGATATTGTGTGGTAAAATCATGTATGTATTGATGTCTCTCTTATATCTCTAAGGAAGGAAAATTGGAGGGTTGCCAGAACCCGAAATATGTGTACACAACCGTTACCATAGCAACCAGCTCATCTGACATCTTTCCCTCCCAGCCGGATGTCTTAAAGGGGTGAACTTAGCGTTCCGACTATTAATCCTCTTGTCTATCCAATGTTACAGTATCCCTTCGCTCTAGTGTATGTATAATTCTTTGCGTATAGTACATACAGAGATGTTCTCTCAGACACGCAGATTCCTCCGCCACTCTGTAGGAATCGAGGACGCAAAACCCGCAATACCGGAAAATTCTCTGAAGCCTTGGAAACCAGGCATAAACCATTCTGACTGCATCCGACTCTCCAACCTCTTAACAAGAACAACTTCAACTACAACTTCAGAGTGTCCTTTAGTACTTCAAATTCGACTACAACATCAATCGCGATCAAGCTTGCCGTTCTTCATCTTCAGGCTTCCAACTAAGTATCTCCCTTCATCTTCCCCTCTATTCATCTTGGTCACTATCCCATCTACATCTTTATGCACGTTCATGCTAATATTATATGGCTAACGACTCCTACTTTGTCAGCTTCGAATATCGACTTCCTAGTCAAGGTCTGACCTGCATCCTTATTATGCCTGCTTCTTGGGCGTTCACTGTAAGTTCAGCTGCTCACTTTCTAATATAAGTACAACTTCTCATGTCTCCAGGCTGCTCAAAAGCTGCTTCGCGCTATGACCATCAAGTTTCTAGATGAGACTGAAACTTCGGTTGGGGACTGTGGCCTACTCAGTATGGTACTGTTTGCAAATATGGCATAGCCTATTTTGTCAAGTCTCTATATTCTCTACAACGGCATATTTACCTCGATGCTCCAAGCCGCGGAGTGGAACGACTACTTTGTCAACGGAAAGGTCTTCGAATATTCGCTGCCACTAGAGGAGCCCAGCGGGAAAAGTAATTCCGGTCACTACCGTATCAATACTCAGTTCCCTTGTTGATAGTATCGGCCCTGCTCTATTGGCTCCTCTCGTAAAGCATCTTCCTCGTCAGCATCAGTAGTAACGCCCTCATGGTGGGAGATGGAGATGATATCACAGGCTCAACCATATCGTCATTCTTCACATGCGGCTACTCAGCCATTGCAATAATCCTTGTCACCATCCTGCTCCTGCTCATGGCTGCTTTTGCGGTCCTCATGGGGTTCACGAGATTCAAACGGGGAGTGCCGGTGGTAGGGTGTTGCAGTGCTACTATTTCAGCGGCTTGCTACCCGGTTACAGGCTTGGAGAAAATCGTGGTCCCGGATTTGCCTTTGCAGTGGGGCGTGATGGGTTTGACTGGTGAGAGGATAGCTCGTTGCGGCTTCTCAGGTCACCAGGTTTGTCAGTTGAGCGGGAAAAGACTCGATTTATTTCTAAAAAGGTAGGAGGGGGGACAACCCCTCTTATGCTACAGTAAGACGCAAATATAAGCTATACTCAATATGGTAAGGATCGGCATTCCAACCAACAAGGTTGAAGCTCCTGAAGACGGCATTTTGTAAATTCTTGAGAATACTAGTAGAAAGATATGTGATCCTACATTGATCCTGCGTTCGGCAGTGTTGTTGAAGGAGGGACGGGATGGGTACCAGTCGAGCTCGCCAAGTAAGCGAACCCCTTTTTTAAGCGAAACTTTGCGGACCAGAACAAGTTGTCCTAAGGTTCATCATCTCTTTCTTGCCTTCGAGAGTTAGCTAGCACTATGGAAATCCCTTTGAAGTTTTGGATTTCTCATGCACCCTTGAATATCCTGCCCAGTGCTTTCTTGTGCGCGATTCCATCTTCCCATTTAATCCAGGCATCCAGTACATTAAAAACAGTTGAAAGTCCCCTACTTACAGCCTGAAATAAATTTTCTATCACTGGAAGCTCGAAACTCCCCAATCTCGGTTCTGAAGTCCAACTCTTTCAAATTTATACGACCATGTTCAGGTGCTCACTGTTAGGTAACCCTACCAGGATCCCCAGAAGCATATCTGCTTCCTCTCACGGTTGATAATTGCTTTTCCCAATGTCACCGATGCGATGAGCTCAATGAGCTGGATGTCAGATATACATGGGGCCTTACTGCCTCGGCTAATGAAGCAAGTTGATCAAGTCTTCCATCTTAGCTTGAATTACCAATTAAATTTGTGTTAGAAGAGCTTGATTTGATTGAATTGCTACATAATCAAGCTGATCAATTAAGTACCTGTAACTTGACTGATTGTTGCCAACTGTGATGGTATCAATACCGCCTTATAAACGCAAAGCTATCGTTTTATCGTAGGGTTACTGTGTGTCTTCCCTTTTTGTTCTCAATGGACTCGTCTATGCAAACTCCTATAATCTTGTATTGACCCACGGGGTTGTTTCTGCATATCAGTAAATTCCCGGAGCCTCCGGTTTCCACGTAACCGTAGTCTCTCATTGAATCCGTGATGCCGTGAGTGAATTCTTCTCGCACCAGGGCCCTGCCCCTGGGCCATGGTAGCTTAGGGACTACGGGCTTTTCAACTTTTGTGCTCTTGCAGCTCTGTGCATAAGATTTGTGGGAGTCAACATCGCCTCCGAACGCTACCAGCTTGAAGACCCTGCCTACGTCTCCGACTTGCACCAACCCCATTCCGTCTTTCAGAATTATCCTGTCTTCGTCTAGGGTCGCGGAGGCGCCGCCGAGGGAGCTCCCCTCGACTGCGGTTATGGCCTCAAAAATTAGCGAAAAGGGAGCAACTATTGTACACCCACAATTCACACGGACTTCGCACGAAATGCCCGCCGTGCTTTCGTTCTCGAGGCGGGATGTGCAGTCGGTTATTTCTCCCATCTTGAAGTTCATCGACCTGTTGTGGACTCTGAATAAGAAGGGATTTGGGTTTTCCCAATCAGTGCCGCTCACGCATCTGTCTACCCACCCTGTGGGCTTCGCAGTGGGATCGCTGACCTTCCAAAATGGCTGGAGATTGTAGAGAAGCCTTCTCCTGTACTCGACAACATCGCAGCCGGGGTCCATGATGCTTCCCAAGATCGTCGCACATTGCACCAGGATCCTGCCCGTCTCATCTCCGGCTACGTTCCTGGGTTGATTGTTGATGGGTATCGGCTCGCTGCTAAAGAGGCCAGTTTTTACTTCCTTCCCGCAGTTGCAGCCCTTGAAGGTGAACTGGAAACCTCTATTCTCCTGCTTGAGCAGAATCTTCATGTATTTCCGAGGGACCCCGTCAATGCCAGTCATCGCTTCTGCCTTCGCCAGGCCCCTTTGCTTCGGCAGGCGTCCCAGTTTGACTACCGCAGAGAAGCAGTCGGTGGTCAAGAGTCTGTTGTGATTTGCTACCATCGGTATCCAGTCCCATTCTCCCCTCTCTCCACTGCTTATTGCGAGCTTGGTCCACGCGTACCCCGTCTTGATAGACAGCTGCTTAAAGAAAGCGAACGAGATTCTTTCTATGTCGTCTCCCGTTATCTCCCGCTCTATCTCCTCTGCGGTAAACAGCCCGCTAAAGACGCCTAGGAGCCCCCTAAAGATGTCTCTCCTCTGCTCGCACTTCCTCGGCCTCATGGAGATGGCCGAGAATATATTGCTAACTCCCTTGTGGTTCTCCCACCACCAGTGAGCGCCCCCGTTTATAATATCCGTCCTCGCGCAGCTAATGCCCTTGACCTGCGTCTGCAGGCCATTGAGGAGCAGACAATCCTCCTCTATGATCCTCAGGACCGCGTTGACCGATGCAGGTCTCAGGACTCTAGAGGTCGTTATCCACGCCTGTAGCTTGTACGCCTTATCCTTGGAGTCTGTGGCCAGGTCCATCCAGGTATCGAGCTCTCCTATACAAGAAATACTCTTGTCGTTTATCCCATACATGGTTATGTTCTTTCCGAGTAACATTTCCTGGAAGGTCCACACCCTGGAGAAGTACAAATTGTCGAACAGCGACATCACTCGGCTGATGCATGTCGAGTAGCAGTTCAGCACGCCCATGTCGATGGCGGCGGCCCTCACTATCGAGACGTCCAAGGGGAAGGTCCAATTCGCGTTCGCCCACGTGGACAGGCGGTTGATCAAGTTCTCAGTCAGCATGGCCTCCGAGGCGAGCGCAGCCCCGCGCATGTGGGCCAATACGTGGTCGATGAACTTCAGATTGTCCACGATGTCCTGCGGGTTCCACACCTCTTCCATGTCCATCAGGATGTAACACTTGCGAGCGCTCTTATAGTACTCGTACATCTTCAGTACCTCAACGGACATCTCCTTCTCGTCGTCCTGTTTTAAGCACACGCAGTCAACCCACAAGTACTGCACCTTATCCTTCTCCATCAGCCTCTTGATGGCTTCTAATTTCTTCCTGGCGATCACCACTTTCCAGTTTACGCCGCTTATTCCGCAGTCGTATGGGTGTTGTTCCTTCTCGCCCCACGTATAGGTGATTATGTCAAAGCGATCCACGGTATGAGCAGGGTCGCTGGTGTCGAAGACCTCGAAGTTGCCGTCGGTGTAGCCGAGGAGCCTCTTGGGAAGGATGGATGCCATGGCAAAGCTCGTATTGGAAGAAGTACACTTGTCTACGTAAAAAGATCGAACCCCGATGCACCTAATGCTGGATAGGAGACTGACAATGTTGTTACAAAGAAACAGGTTTCCAGCCTCACTCCAAGGTGGAGGAAATGGTTTAATTATGGCGTCTGCATCTCCTGATAAGACGGTAGGGATGGGCCGCCACAGCGCTTCGGGGTCGGTCTAGGCCGTGCACCGTGTACTCAAGCAAAATGAGGGGGTGGCGATACGAGGTGGCTGTGGCTGGCATTGCTCAGTGCATGCAGTCCGTGCACTCACATCCTCCCCCTCCCACTGGATAGGTTAATTTTTGCGGTAGATCTCTCCATCGGACGGTTGTTTCTCCTCGTTCGAGTACTCTTCTACTAGGGTCGTTCTAAGCTTGGATGGCATCGACAAGGTCAGACTAATCAACCACAGCAGGAATATGATTTCTAAGTTCTAGTCGACGAATATTGTCTGTTTGAAACACCTCCTTTAGCCTCTTAACATTCTTCCGACTAAGCTCTATCAGTTTGTTCCATTAAAATGCAGAACCTCGAGCCTGACGCGCACAGTGGCTCTATACCTCACATATCTTTCTGACTCAAGCCTTGGCTCTTGGTCGCGAAGCCGAGATGAACGCACCTCGAGAATTTCTAGCTCGGTCGGAAGCTTGCTATGTCCTGGGACGACGGGGGAAGGTATGTAGAGAGAGGGATGTAGTAGGTGGAGTCATTAATTCGAGATGAGATACGTAGGATCGCTTCAAAAGTCCTGACCCTTGCTAGAAGAACCCTGGTCGTCGTGGCGTTGAGGTGTTGTTGCCTAGCAACTGACTACAGGTAGTTAAGCCGAGAGTTGGCAAGGGTCAGGACTTTTGAACCGATCCTCCGTAAGGGAGCCAAATTCTGCTGCCCTCTAGTACTAATTCAGTTAAAGCCTTAAAATAGTAGTCCGACCTATCTAAGTCTTTAATTATCTTTTAAATCATGCACAGCAAGAGTGCGCGACCCTACTTCTAATCTAGTCTTTCACCCGACCTCATTTCCACGTCCTCACTATCGCACGTACCTTACCTTATACTGAACTAGCTTCCCTAACTTTATTCCCTATCTATACTCCTAAGATAAGTCCCTCCGATAATCGTCTTACACAGATCAATATAGTCGTATTGGCAGGGGGTAAATCGCCAACCAAGGTTACGGAGCGTGCTGTGTTATACGACTCCCTTGGTTCTAGCTTGAACCCTAAGAGTGATACCTTAAGCAAGACGAGGACATGCTCTCTAGCAAATACCTCAAATACTACGACTAGGACAAGAAAAGCGTAGTCGGGGACTGTTAAATCTGTGACAAAGTGGCCTGCTCTAACTTAAAGGGGGAATCCCTGTAGGGGAAATATAAAAAGTTCTACAATGTTGAACTTAGTGGCCTGTAGAAGTAGCTATTTAGAAGGCTCCTCCTATTAAGCTCATCTATGTAAGAGTATTTATAACCTAAGTGGCTATAAAGACGCTACACGTGTTTTGATAACTTGTTAGATGGAGGGTGATGTTAATAGGTTGAGTCACGCAAGGCTGCCAGTGGCTAGTCAGAATATAATCGGAGGGTAACAGTGTATCTCATTTTTATGAATAGAGTGATCTCTGTCTTTCTCCTGAAGGCCAGAGAACAAGGTGCTTATATCTGTATGTCAGGCAGATGATCGTGTTGCGACATCAAATCGAACGTACATGTAACAATGGCCCTGTCAGCAGGTCAGAGCGGTTATGGCAGCAGTGACAGCACACAGTAGTGATGCTACATCCGCAAACCGGGAAAATGGCAGTTGTGGTCAAAGACTGGTCAATGGCGTCAAAAAACATTTTGCGGAGGTCCCCTTTTTTGGGGGCATTGACCACCCACCAAAAAAATTTTGACCATACATTGACCAACACTTAATTTTGTATGCGAACCGATGTTTTTTCAAAGTACTCGAGTGTCCTGAGCATACCCCATCAAAACCCGGGCGCACCCTATCCTTTAATGCAACTTAATTATGTTACAACACAACACAATACAATACAACATATAAAAATGCGCCTGATACATGCGCGCATACAATTTCGCTGAATCGATTAATTTTGAAGTTTATTAATTATTAGTGTTGCGCCCTATTAATTGATATAGCTACCGAGTCTAAATAATTCAAGGAACATCAAAGGATAATTA